>APFE031111615.1:0-14979 GCA_000404065.3 Pinus taeda
CTAAAACAAGAAAAGATCCCTACCACAATCCGTACAACTAAAAACTAATAGTCATTTAACCTCTAAAAGAAACCCTGAAAAATCAATGATTCCACATATACTCCATAGAACATTTCCATCAATTGATGAAAGGAATATAGCCATAAAGCTATCCCAAAACACAAGTTTTATAGTCCAAAATTTCAAATAATATGTTGCAACCCTAACAAAAAATAAGCAAATTGAAAACCAAATTCCGATCACAAGTTTTTTCTTTGAAATAAATTAGATAAAAAATAAAAAAATTGGAAAAAAAATTGAAGGAGTCGAAAGTGCACTTTGCACCAGCTTCCTCACTCTCACCACAGACCATAACCTTGGTAACAACAAAATTCAAACGAGCATGAAGCATGAGAAGGAGTTTTTGCTCAACCTTAAGCGTATAGTGATAACACCTTGTAATTTATTCAACCCCAAACAAGTGCATGTAAAAAATTAAGGTGTCCCCAACATTTGATGTCTCCACAATCAAATGGGGTTTCAGGATAGAAAACATCGGCCATGACTGCCACATTCTTGTGACCAATTTTCTCACCTGCACTTAGAAGTACAAAACACTTGCCTTACTCAGAAATAAAGCAGAACAAAAATTTCCAACAACAGCTCCATCACCCGCAAAATTCGTGCAAAATTCAAACACTCCATTAAAGTTCCTCTCCATCCCCGATTCCTATGCCATCCACAACTCTCGACGTAGTCATAGCCCCTGATGGACAGACAAATGCATAATAATACTAACAATTCACAACATAATTAAAAAAAAAAAAAAAAATAGCTCTTAACGTCACTTCGTCGCCCCATCAAGGGCACAAATTTTCAACCTGACGCTAGCCTCCACATATCCAATAAAAAATTAGAAAAAATATTTAAAATCAATAAATAAATCCCTATACCCAATGTCAACATAACACCTTCTTTTTTTGGAGTTGTGTATAATCAAACTAATAAAATCAAATGGATCATGGATGTCCCCACAAAGATATAACAAATACATTCATTAATATATAATAATATATAATTAAAAATATATATAATAGTTTATAGATAAAATTTAAATATGAATTTGAAATTAATGTAAGTGAAAAAATGCATGAGTCGACAATGCATTGAAATAACCATTCGTTGCATCTGAACTCATTTGTTTGAAACTAATCCATCTTTTGAAAAATTCCTAATGTAATTTAGATAATTCGTTGATTGATAAACTTTGACAAATTTATAGCTTCGTAGTAGAGGTATCATTTTTCTTTCTCATATTATTACTTCACAGGATCTTCCACTTAATTTACAATCCTGACATAGAGCAGTTGAAATTGGTCTCACTGTTTGTATGGCCACAAAATGGGAGAAATACATATTTCAAATTAATGCTGCAGGAATTACAATTTCAGAGGTGTTGGACCACATGACCCAGGCAGGACAATCACACAAGAATCAGATTTTTGTCAGAGAACTATACAAGAGTATCTTACACTCTCTCTCCACTATGGAGGATCACATCTGGTTACAAAAACATTGGCCTTGGGAGTTGGCTATGAAACTTAAGTGTTTTGGATGGTTATCCTTGCACAGTAAAATCCTCACTTGGGAGAATCTTACCCATAGAGGCTTTGTTGGACCTAGCATTTGCTCCCTCTGTATGCAGAATTTAGAGGATGTTCTTCACTTATTTATGAGGTGTCCTATAGCCATTAATATGTGGAATTTAGTCCTATTCACTTTATGGATTGTGGCTACTTGGAATACTAATTCATTGGAGTCATGCCTTAAATACTGATTCGCGTATCATAATGATTATTTCACTTTACCATTCTACATTTTCTGGGGCATCTGGTGATATAGGAATCAAAATATTTTTGAGCAAAAAAGGGTGGATGTGAGGACTACAATTTAGGGACCATGGCTTACTTCTCAGAAATTGGACCAAGGAAAAAAGTACGTAATCTGAGAAAGGAACAAGCATTGGATTTGTGGCAAAGGTTACTGATTGGCTTTTTCGATGGTGTTTTCTCTAACAGTAATTGTGGTTGCAATGCTCTTATTATTTCTGAACTAGACATCTACCATCATTTCTGGTGGGAGGGAGGCAGGAGCTCCAACAATGGGGCAAAATTCATGGCTTTATGGGGTACTCTCTTCACTACAAAATGGCTCAACATCAACGAATTACAGGTATATGGGGAGTCCAAGAGCTCTATTGCATGGGCTAAGAGTCTCTCTCAATTCAATCCTCCATTGTTATCAAATTAGATGAAGCTCATATGTTTAGATGAATGTACTTTCTAGCAAATCACATACAACCACATCTACAGGGAGCATAATCACATTGTAGACAAGCTTTCAAAAAGAGTAGGAAAAATTCTAACTGTCATTTTTATGCTGCATACAAACATGATTCCAAGATTGACACAAACAGTAGATCGAGTCTACAAACACTAAGACATTTTAACAATTTTTACATATTGTTTGGAAATTGTTAGACATACAGTAACAAGTGTTTGCAAGTTTCTCTTTTATATAATAAAAATTAGCATTTTTTTCTCCTGTAAAAAAACCATTGATAAATTATAGATTATTGAGACTAATTTTTTTGATAATAAGTTAATAAATTTTAATATGTTATATAGACTTCTCTTTTCGAATATATAGTGTGATATGTGCATGTGAATGTAAGGTTAAACTATTTACATTTGAAATTATTCGTTGATATATGCATTAGTTTATCGTGCACTCGCACATGCATGTGCCGATAATGGATTTCGAAACCACTGTATTCATTAATGATGTAATCTTCGATAATGCCTTAATTTTTTTGAAAATTTTAATAAAATCAACTTGAAAAAATCATATTGTTAGTAGGGGATGGATAGGTGTGTTTGAGGAAATCAATTTGTTTATTATTGGATTTTAGGTGAAAAATCAAGTGTATTTTCCTTATAAATTAAACATAGTTAAGTTTATGAAATCTTTGAAACAAATATCAATTTGATTTTTTTTTGGTATAAAAGATATTATAGTTCATTATTTTGTATAATGAATTGGTTTTATAATTTCAATTATCATATTATAACTAGATATCAGATAAAAATTATATGGTTGTTGTTGAGTTAGGTATCTATTTTTCCTTCATATTTTGTTCATGTTTAATTGTTTATTTATTGTAAAGGTGTAGTGGTTTTTATCTAGAATCATGACAATTTTGGTGGATATATTGACTATGGAGTTGTCATTAAATTCCCTTATTTACAAACTACTATCAGAGTAGGGTTAAAAATCCAATGTAGAGGTATCTCCAATAGAGAATTCAACATAGATGCAATTCAAATAGAGAAAATCAATGGAAAAAACTACAGTCCTTTAAAGAATTAGCAAGAACAAATTGCAAAGACTATAAACATTGTAGGCACAAAGGAGAGATCCCCATGTTTGAGAATTTGGTATCAAATAAACACCAAATATTAGTATCAAATAAACAACAATAAAAAAAAAAAGTACATGTCAAAGTACAGGAAGAGCTCAACAAAGCAATGGAGATGCTAAACATCTAACACGCTGAGGATGAGAGATCAACATCTCTTAGTGAAGAAATAGATAGCATGTCACCCCCAGACGGGTAATGGATACAACAAAATAGAACATGGTAGAGGTTTTACAAAAACCTATTTTAAATGTGGATACTATAAAAATTTGAGCATATGAGTGTCTCAATTTTCTTAGTTAAATTCTATAAGTTTAATGAGTAAAGCATTTAAAATTATTTTCAAATAATTGCATTTCTAACTCAATTATAGCTACAATTTCTTGGAATTTATCAACTCATTGTAAAATATAAATATATTTGAAATTTTAAATATATAAATTTTCAACTAAGTATTTTTTAATCAAAAAATTTCATCCCACACATATCATTTCAACTAAATAAACAAAAAATATTATGTACATACTTAATTTTAATAGTAGAGTCATTTTCAAAATTGCCATTTCCTAAACTCAACTATAGCTATTTTTTAATTTCACATTTATCAAAATTCGATTTTAATATAAAATATAATTGATTAAAATAAAATAAAATTTATATAATTAATTCAAATATAACTAAAAACTTTTACAAATTATTAATTTATTAATATAAAATATAATTGAAATTTAAAAGAAATTTTTATTTCAAATAATTTTAACACATAATCATTTATACAAATAAAAAAAATAACATGCTACAAACATGACTTTATTAAGTATATATCTTACTAAACAAATCAAACCAACAATTATTTTTAATGCATGCTATTAAAAATATGCAAAACGACAACAATCTTTTTAATCAATACATTAAAAATATCAAAACGGAATTTAACTTAATAGATTGCAAACAATGTTAATTAATAATTTAGTTTATAAAAATAAAAATAAAAAAATTATCTTATATAACTTCAATAATAATATGAATACTATTACTTAAAATTGCCAAAATAATCCCCTTTCAGCATTCATAGTTGTTTACCTTTATTAACCATATGATTTAATACAGGATCCAATGCAATGGAGGTTCTTTAATCAATGATTAAACATGCTAAGGTGCTGGCAATGAACAGATGAGCGATAAAGATGTAATAACTCTGAATGAAAATCAGTTATGGATACGATTAACTAATCTCCACTTCTGCCCCAGGACTTTCACTAAGTGCTATCGTTAACTTTCATTATTCTAATCTTAATAAAGGATAGTTACTAATTTCCACTTCTACCCCATGACTTTCACTAAGTGCTATTGCTAACTTTCATTATTCTGATCTTAATTCTATGCTACATTTTTTTCTTACAACAATCTCACCGTCGTACTTCAAAAATTATGTGATTAATCTTTACTAAAAATAAAACTTCATTGTCTTTATGATTTGCCATCATAACTTACCAACTTAGCTTTTCAAAAGAGAAGAATAAAACTTTATTGTATTTTCTGATTTGCCATGATAACCCACTTTCATCTCAAAACCAAAAATGTCCATTCTTCCCATTAAAACCTGATGAAACACTATATCCGCTAATGAAATCCAATCGCCATTAACCGCAGCTATGCAATAGCAGCGAGCTCCTCGACTCCAAACCGTTGTCACCTTATAAGTTTACTTGAATTTTTAGCTTTCCTCCTTATAAGTTTACTCGAACTTCAAGTGTAGATACTCTTGGATGGATAATTAAATTTCACATCCAATGAGTACTCATTATGCATACTTTTGAGAAGATCCACATTGATAAAAATTGAAGATACATTAAAAAAATGTGTTCAACAACATGTTTTTATAAAGTAACTTCAAATTTTATGAATGTGGGATTCTCAAAAGTATGCATAATGGGTATTCGTTGGATACATAATTTATTTTTGCATCCAACGAATGTCTACGCTTGAAATTTGAGTAAACATATAAGGAGATAAGCCAAAAATACGATGAAAAAGGTAGTTTCCTTTTTTCCTTCCAAAATTCATAACTATTATTTTTTTATTATCTTTTTATTTTCCTTAGGAGGCCACTTTTACGCTGAAAATTCCCCTAATGGCTTTGTCTACTAGTTAAATTAGAGTAATAGGCTAGAAGTAGAGTTATGGATGGGTTGATTTAAATTTTCTCTCCTAGTTAAATCAGTGAATTTGAGTTATAGGCTAAAAGTAAGTTGTGCATGGGTTGATTGCTAAAATTTAGCAATCTATCAAATTTATTGTTAGTTAAACTCACTTAACTGAGCTCTAGTCTTTAGTGGAGTTAGTAGGAGTTCAATGGAGTAGTTATAACAGTTGTTACTTCATTGATCTCTTAGTTAACTGATCAACTTACTAAAATTAGTCCTAGTAATGCATGGAATTTGAATTGCCTAGTTGGAGTGGAGGAAAAGTCACATTGTAATGATTAATTGTATAGGTTTTGCATTGGAGCATGTTGTCAATTTCTTCAAGATTTGTGCAAGGAAATAGGGAATTCTCCTATTTTTTAGGGGCTAATTTCCTCAAGGATTGCGCAAAGAAATAGGAGGAAAGCAACTGCCTATTTTGGCTAAGTGATATGTAATGTAAACTTGAACGTGATGTAAAAATTTGCAAGTAAAATTCTTATGTGTTGTAAGCAATAAATCACTTTGCAAAACACATAAAATTATGGTTTTTAAACTTAGTTAACAACATAAAACAGAGACAATATACCATATTAGAAACACACAACAACAAAAATAATAAAGGAGTTCACCCTTCTCCTAGGCTATATCTCTTGGTCCAACTTCCAATGATGGGCCTCTTTCATTAAGTGCTCAAATTTGTCTTTACATGGATTTACAATGCTCAGAATGTAAACATTATGTCTCCAATGGCTTCCAAACAGTCAAAATCCCCTAGTTGGGCTTTTCTTCGGCTCAATTTGGCCAAAAACTAAAGAAGTTATGCTCTCTCAAAGTTTCTTCTTTTAACTCCTCTACAAACTGCACCCATATGCTATTCATCCTACAAATCTGCCTTTTCCAGGTGCGCAGAGCAATAATTTCACCCAACGCTGGCAAGATTTGTGCCAAAATTGGCGCATTATGTTACCTCGTTTAAATGTCCAATGATCCCCGTGAGCGGAAAAAAAGGGTCATATGGCCATGCAGCGAAGGGCTAGGGCCAACGGCCTAGCCCCACTGTCGAAGCCCCCACTCTTTCCACACTGGGTCACATATGGTGCCATATAACCTGGGCTTATCCCCAAGTTTTTGTGCCTGACTATTAAACCCTTCGTGTTGTCTACCCTTTGTCATACGATTGGTGATGAAATCGTGCGCTGGTCCCAATGCTTTCACTAAGCTCCGCTCTTTCCACACCATGGTCCCATGCCTTGTGTTGGGACCTTGGGCTTTGTTTTACTCTAGCCCCTATTGCCAACTCCGCCCCCGGTTCCCCCTACACCCATGGAACCCCGACTTGGGCCTATTCTCAAGCCCCCAACTGTTCCACGTTCTGGGCTTTTGGTATGTGGTCATATGGTAGCCATGGGACCTCGACCTATTTCCTTGTCCCAAGCCCCCTGACTATTAGCTCCCATCTCCTGAACTGAGGTTAAATGCGCCCCATGTGATCTGGGGCTAGTCCCCAAAGTTCCGCCCTCGAATCTTTTGGCACTCCGCGCATTTGGGTTGTAGTCCGATGGTTGGTTAACGTTGGTGCCAAAAACGTGGGCCATGACTAGGGTCGTGCCCTTTGCTCCCCCCCTGTGGTCCTGTGGACGTGGGGTGATCCCTGGCCCCGTCCCCCAACACTGTAACGTATAATGTTTAAATATAATTTTTCCACCAATACAATTAAGAACCACCTTGCGCCCTAACAGTAAGGCATTTCCATGCTGCATCGGAGGTCATGTGTTTGACTCTCCCAATGCCCTGTTCAGCCATACAAATTTTAATGTACCCCCCGGGGTGCCACGTGGCATTCCCCCATTGGGCCAACACAAAAAACCAATCACCAATAAAAATCAACCCAATCTAAACCAATCCGGAGAGGAAAAGTGGCAGCCTCTCATTGGTCCATGAAACCCAGTCAACATGTCGAGTCACCCTGCTCAATGAGCGTACAAACTACCCAGTCAACATTCTTGTATCCAACCCGCAAATGTTTTTGAATGTTTGGGAAAACAATCAAAACATGATATCAGGAGCATATGATATCGGCTTTGAGTGATTCAAGTTTCGTCGGATTCATGTTGTTGAGATATACGCACTGGTACAGGTCTCAAGAACTTTTGAATAGTTTGAATTTTGAGCATTTTACTGATCCCTGGATCACTCCTCCCAACTAGAAGCTTTTGGTCCTCCAAAAAACTATTTTCAGTCAACAAACATATGAGAAACAGTTCCCTCACCCTTTCCTTTTCAATCCATTTGCATTTTCCTAGTTTTGTACCTTTGAACCCCATATGAAGGTGTTTCCCGTTCCTTTTTCTTGAAGTTCCCATTTTTCTGTCAAGGATAGGATCTTGCTGCAATTCTTCAAGATATTTAGAAGAGAAAACTTTTGTTAAATAAATCTAAACATTCTCTCCTATGTATTAAATCAAAGGAGACTTACCCGATTTCAAGCTCTTTTCACCTTGAAGTTTTTCTTTGTTGACGCAAAGATTTATATCATTTCCAACCTGAAAACTCTGGTCAACAGGAAGCTTATCATGTCTAGCCTTGTTTTTGGCTGGACTCTTCCCCAAATGTGATCTCCATTTCCATGCACCATTCTTCCTCAAATCCAAAATATTAGAAGACCCACAAGAAGATGTATTGAGAACTAATGTTTCCTTTGTCAAGTAGCTCTTGCATGTGCTTCTTGATTCCTTCTTTCTCTAACATTGGCATCTTGTTCAAACCAATGTTCAAAAGTGAATCATCTCGCTGCAAATGAAATTCATGTTGTTTTCCTCTTTTAGGAGGCAACACATTAGATTCCTGAAACATATTATCATATATATTAGCAACTTCAACTAAATTAGATTTTAATGTTGCATCACATTCTTGGAAGGCTTCAGATTCATCAACATATTTATGTTTAATCATCAACAATGCAAAATTATGACTAGCATTAACAAACCTCTTCATTTGCTAGATTCCTGAAACATATTATCATATATATTAGCAACTTCAACTAAATCAGATTTTAATGTTGCATCACATTCTCGGAAGGCTTCAAATTCATCAACATATTTATGTTTAACCATCAACAATGCAAAATTATGACTAGCATTAACAAACCTCTTCATTTGTCCACCATTCACAAAAGACAAATTCAACTTCTTATTGTGTGCTCTAACAATTTGCTCAATCCCATCTTTAAACAAGTGATACTTGTTCTCATAGGGATGAAAGATGACTTTCTTATCATATAAGTATGGGCTTCCCAAAAAAATCCCACAAATGTCAAGTGATACCACATCAAGTTCTACCTCATCAATAAAATTTACAGTAATAGCAAATCTAAGTACACTCCAAACCGGCCAGCAATCTCACCTTTTTTCCAGCAAAGGGTCCCTCGTGTTTCGGTACGAGATAAAGAGCTACGGATCTCACCCACCACCACTTCTCCATAGGCTGCTCACCCGATCCAGACCTGGAATGTGACGTTCCAATAAGGGTTTTTTTTAATTTAAACATATTTTACAGCCCATAAAATTTTTAAAACGTTATCAGTGACGGGTTAAAAAAAAAAAAAATTAACCGTGATTTTGAGTGGTACATATTTAAATTAACCATCATAAATTTTCAGAGCTGTTTCTAACTATGTAAGTTTAAACTAAATTGACCGGTAGATATTTAACCATAATAAACGTAGTTGTTTGTAAATATGTAAGCTTAATGGAATTGTTTCTGGATAAAGCAATACTCTTTTCAGCTGACCAAAAATTATCTTTGGTTTTGATAAAAAAATGTTAGGATTAATTTTGATTCCGAATGGCAATGTATAAATAGGTTTATTTGTCTTTATTGTAAGTGTGCCAGCACCAAAGTGCCAAAGGTTCAGCAAGCTGAGCTTTCGTTAAATATAATAGAATTCTATTAGACTGGGTTTTTCCCAGAGTTAGGATTTTTCTCAGGAAAAAATTCAGAGTGGGGTTTTGCTTAGGTAATTTTTGGTGTTTTTTAATGTATGGTTGCTTTTATATCTGTTCATGACCAATGTTTCTAATTTTGCGTTGCTTTTTAAACATAACAATAGTACCAGCGCAGGGTGGTTTTTGTTGGAGATTTGGTTTGTATAGGATTTATTTACAGATAGCTAGAACGGAATCACTAGTATTGAAAAACTTACGCGGGGTGAGAAGGCAAGAAGATTGAAGTCGAACTAATGGTAATGGTAAGTTTTTATTAATGAAGAAGTTACAAATCTTTTCCTGTGGTTTTGTAAAAAATTTTACATTATTTTTCAAATCTGAGATTTAAATTTACATGCTAATATAAATCTATTACATTATTCATAAATTTGATATTTATGTTACAAATCTATTACAGTAATTTACACAGATCTAATATTTATATTAGTAAATAATTTGTTCCCTCTTTTAATAAAGAAATTGTCCTTTGTTTTCAATAATTATTCATCAATTGCCACAAAATATCTTTAAGAGATTCAATAATTATTGATCAATTGCCAAAAAATATCTTAAACTTAAAGAAATATCTTAAAAATTAATGACAAACTTTGTCGCTAGCTCATTTTGAATTATATATATAATAATGAAAAGTAAAAAACTTTCCGTAATCACTTATTACTTTTTCGTTTTCAAAGAAATTCTTGGTTTTTTTTAAGAGAGTTCTTGGTAGTGTATAGCTAGAATTTTTAGAATTTCTAATATCAAAATTTGGGTGAATTTCCACACCATATAAACATCTTCACTTAATCACAATTATGCTATTCACTTAATGACAATTATACCATGTTAAATATTAAATGCTTTCGAAATTATACGGTGTGAAATATTGAATGCGGATGCGTATAAAAAAAATTGACGCTCTTATTTCTGCATAAAACTTATAATAACATCAAGAAAATTAACAACCGTCATCAAATTTGGAATAGAGAGGCCAATTATACTATGTTAAATATCGAGTGATTTGGAAATTATACTATGTGAAATAAATCAAATTATACTATGTGAAATATTGAGTGCTTGAGTATTGACTGCTGCGGTGTATTAAAAGAATTGACACTCACATATCTATAATGTTATTTTTTTGGAGATTTTGGTGACCGAATTTGGTGGAAGAAATAGAGGTTAAATCTTGATTTGTTGCACTTAAAATAGTTTTTTAACTGCATATTTAGATTCAGCAGCCTGAAAACCCCTGGGACGCTTTGATTGTCCAGACACTAGCTATCAAACTTGCGATTCCAATAAATTGCTCCCAGATTTTAACCGGAAAAACCCACCAAAAAAACTTCCAAAAAATCGCATTATAAACCCAAAAATATCTATATAAAACTTAAAATAATATAAAATTAACAACCGGCATCAGATTTGCACTAGAGAGCCCGAAAAAATTGGATATCCACACACCTGAAGCCCATTTTGCTGACGTCTGGAACCGCAAAAGTCTCTGGCACAATAGTGTCCATCAATCAGCGAGTGCAACGCCCTTTCCCATTCATTGATAATCACTTTCAGAGAAAACTCAACCGTTCTAATAATGTCAGACAGTCGCCTGTTTCAAACGTTGATGCGCCACACAGAGACGTCCACCACCACCACTTCGAGCTCCGATCTTCGGGTAGTTGAGCGCGATCCTGAACACGAAGCAGATCTTCACCATGGTAACCAGATGCTCCAAAAAGGCTTTCGCGGCGCCGGATTCCGCCTCCCACCTCAGTTCATCGGAAAATTATCGCTGATCTAAATGCTTTCCCTCGACGGCTACCGTCTCACCGGCCAAGTTCCTGATTCCAGAGGCAAGCTCCAACACTTGATACACCGAAATCTAGCGAAAAATCGCCTAACTGGTTCCATTCTGGGGTCGATATGGAATCTCGGCAGTTATTCGATTTGATCGATAATCTTCTTTCCGGTCCCTTCCAGGCATAAATCTTTCACTCTTTTGGCGGAGAAGCAAGAAACATCGAGGTCTGCCAGCCCTTACACTGCTGCCGCTTCACTTTCACCTGCTGGATGTTCCCTTGCAGGCGGCCGGTCTTCTAAAATGGCGCCTTCTTCTTCCTACGGATATGATGACAAAGAAAAGACTCTTTTCTGGCACTCTGATCAAAGAAAGTAAATTTAGATCTCCAGTTCCATTTCATGACAACAGGGAAACTTTAAAAATCAAGAAAACAACTCATTGCCAGTGCAGAGTCCGGAGTGCCAGAGGAGATGAACGTCTTAGGTTTCCCACAGAAGAATGAGCAAGACTGGACAGAGACTCATGATGTATGCCATGATGATACAACATAAATCATGCAAGTGTATATAGACTTCTTAAGAAAAGGAACACATCATTATTGCTCCAAAATTCTCCGTAGAGCCAACTTTTCATTTCCGTTATCAATTGAAAGTACCTATTTCTTGAGTCTCTGGTGTCTTCTACAGACATAGTCTTGACCTCTATCATTTTATTGGATTCCCTAAGTTCTCTTAAATCTTCCATTATCAGCGAACTGCAACCATAGATTTTTATTATTTGAAGTGTTTTCAAATCGAAATAACTCTTTGGAAATACCTTCAATGCTGACCATTCTACCATGATGAACGTTTGGAGTTCTGGCATTGCTCCTTCCTTTACGATTGGCAACTCTTCTAATTCATGCAACCCAACAATTGAAAATATCTTCAGTAAAGAAAATGCCTCCTTGTCACCAAATTCTTGAGGAAACTTCTTTAATCTAGAGCATGTTGGAAATTATAATTTCCCCTGTGCGCAGGAGGCCAGGAGTTAAGGCGCGTTCAGCAGTCAACGCAACTCAAAACCACTGCAGCAAACTTGAAACCGGTGGTAATCCATCGCACCACCCTTCAGCGTAAAGCAGTTTCCGTGCAACGAGCTCCGATGCAATTTGGCGCTGACAACTGTCCAACAGAGCTGACAACTGTCCAACAGTGACGCTCGCATGACATCAGCCTCAGGCCTCCATCGGAAGGTATCACACGGTCAGCTCACCATATCCGTCAGATTGAACATGTTTGTTGTCCGCCGTTTGATCTCCGGGAGCAGTTTAACCTATCTGAAGTACATACGGCCTGTTAAAATTTAATAAGGCGTGCACCATCCCATCCGCTAAATTAATTGTTGTCATATGTTTTGGTAAGGTTTTAATATTTCTTACGGCGGGAGAATGGGTAAGTTTTTTTTAATATATGTTTTTAAAAAAAAACGTTGACCATATTTTTTTTATTATCGCACGGGGATTGAAAAATGAAATGTGTAATGTGTATTGCACATGCGAATAAAAAAAAGGATTAGAGTGCGCGGCAGCCATTAGAACATACACAGGGATTGTCATACAGTGTGAGAAGTGGGTGTGTTATGTAATTTGCACATGGTAAAAAGATATGGTCCGCAGCACCAGTTAACAAAGAAAAGTAATGGCATATAAAAAAAAGGGAAGAGCGATCCTTGCAGCCTGAAAAAGGAGCAAGGTAAGAAAGCACAGAAGTGCGGGAAATTTTTGTAATATCATGTAATTTTTGTGTGGATCTATTTCCTAAATACGAAATGAAAACACACAGCAGTGTGTAAGAAAAAAATAGAACAGAGGAGCAAATGAAGACCATGGTGAAAATGCAGCAGGGTAAAGTTTTTGTTTGTAATGTGATGTAAAAAGAATGCACAGCAGTGCAGGAGAAGGCAAAGAAGTAAATGAAGAAAACCAAGGGTAGCTTGTTTCAAATCCATGAGTTGTTTCACACGGGTGAAATGGTAAATGTGTAAATCCCTGTAAGTTTTGTTTTCACACAGCAGTGAATGTAAATGAAATATTTACACAGTGGTGTAAAATTTCATAGGAGGCAGAGTAATTTCTTTTGTAATGTTTTGGTGAATCCCTCTGAGTGAAAGAGGATGAATATGTCTCTGTAAATTCTCAGGTGAAAACAGAGTTTTGGTTGAATGTTGTTTTTGGTAAATTCCTCACAGCAAAGAGGATGAATGTATATCAGTCATTTTATTTTAATGAATAGAGATCTTTTATGGTGGTGAAATACTCTGTTCTCAGCTATTTTTTTTAAAAGGGTCCTCTGTGCAAAAAGATCCTGGAGCAAAGGAAACAGAGCATTTGCTCTGTGGTGTTTGTTTGTTTGTCTGGTTTTGGTATTTTCCCATTCCATTTCAAAAATACCAAACAGTGGAAGTTGTAATTTCACTGCGCGCGCGAACCAGCAGTCAATGCAGCGCCAAAACCACTGAAACAAACCATGAAACCGGTGGTAAGCCATCGCACCACCCTTCAGCGTAAAGCAGTTTCCCTGCAACGAGCTCCGATGCAATTTGGAGCTGACAACTGTCCAACAGTGATGCTCGCATGACATCAGCCTCAGGCCTCCATCGGAAGGTATCACACGGTCAACTCACCTTGTCCGATATCCGTTCGATTGATGATGCTTTCTCTCCGCCGTTCGATCTCCAGGTAAGGTCTCCGTGGTTTACACTCACCGAAGTACATACGGGCCTGTCAAAATTTAATGCAGCGTGGAGTAATGGACCTGGACCATACCTTGTGATTAAATGCAATGACATGTTTGGTAATGTTGTTGGTAAAGTTTTAATAAGGCGGGTTAATACGAAGTATGGGTCAAAACATAATAAAAGTTTGTTTTATTATTATTTTGGTGTATATGTTTTAAAAGAGCGTTGACTCCATTCGAGTTACATTGCATCGCACACGGGGAGGAGATTATTGGGTTAGCAACAGGATGTAAAAACTATGGTATGGTCGCACATGTTAAAAAGCAAAAACCAGAGGATTGTAATGTGTCATATGAAAGCACATGGGGAGGTAAAGTTTTAGTTCGCGGCAGCGAATAAAAAAAATATACCATACAGCTTGAAAAAAAACAGAGTTCTTTATTGGTGTGTGTGGATTCACAGCAGCGAAGGGAAAAACCATAGAGATTGAAATATTGTATTGCAGGGGAACGCACAGAAGTGCATGAATGTTTTTTTTGTTGGTTTGTAATGTAATGTAAAAGGTAAAAAAGAATGCACAGCAGTGCAGGGAGGAGAAAAAGTTGGAGAAGTGAATGAAAAAAACCAGGGGCAATTTTGGTTTCAAAACCATGAGTTGTTTCACACATAAGTGAAAAGGTAAATGTGTAAATCTCTGTAGTTTTTTGTTTTTCACACAGCAGTGAATGTAAATGAAATATTTACACAGTGGTGTAAAATTTCATAGGAGACAGAGTAATTTCTTTTGTAATGTTTTGGTGAATCCCTCTGAGTGAAAGAGGATGAATATGT
>APFE031111629.1:0-12118 GCA_000404065.3 Pinus taeda
TTATTTTATTATTTTTATTGAGCCCCATGATCCTTGATTTGAGGAAGAGCTAGCCTATATAAAGCAAAGGAGATCATTTGGCTTGGGCATCCTTTTTGTAATTGAATATCTTAAGATCTGATTTCTTGGGTTCTCGATTCTTAAAAGATTGATCTATAAAGGAGAGGTTAGAAGCGAATCTGCGAAGGGTGATCTCTTGAGCACAAGTTCAGATCTGAGCATCTGAGGTTATTTCAGCCCTAGTCCAAGGTACGCAGAGGCGCCGAAGGCTCAATGCGTGGGTATGCAGAGGCGCCGAAGGTTCTGTGCATGGGTACGCAGAGGCGCCGAAGGTTCAGTGCGTGGGTACGCAGAGGCGCCGAAGGTTCAAAGCGTAGATACGCAGGGAAACAGTGGTTTAGGTGCGTGCCTTCTGTAGCAGCACGCGGCGCAATTATTCTTTTGGGTGCGTATCTACTGTGAAAGTACGCGGCGCAGATATTCTTTTGAGTGCGTATCTCCTGGGAAGTACGCGGCACAATAGTGCCATTGGGTGCGTACTGTACGCAGATCAGTGAAAGGAGCAGTGCGTGGCCACGCTGTTCAGCAGAAGGATCTCTGCGGGTATACACAGAGAGGCAGAGGGTGAAGTGCGTAGCAACGCAGGCCAGTAAAAAGAAAAACCGCGTATCTGTGTTAAGATCTTCTGTTGGTTGAATTTTTCTGTTGATAAGGTGTTCTGGGTTCAGATCTCTTTATTGCAGCTGGTTATCTGGTGACTTACTGGTACTTGATGATCATTTGATATTTATGGATCCAGTTTGAAAATTTATGAAAAGTGGTCCTTGAAAGAAAAGAAGTAGGGGGTTGTAGCTCCCTTCCAGGAGAGACTGGAAAACGAGAGAGAGTTGTAGCTCTCTGCAGGTTGCAGCCTGCGTACTGGTAAAGGACTGCACCAGTACAAGACCATTGTAAAAGGAGTTTCTAATTTGAAAGAAGATAGAGACATATTGCAGCAGGTGGTTTTCACCCACATTGGGTTTCCACCTTATATCTGGTGTTCTTTGATGTGACTGTCTGCTTTTCTGGTTCATGCTCATTATTTATGGTATTGGTATGCAAAAATAATTCAAAGTATAAATAAGAAAGATTTGGTAAAAGAATTAGATAATACTGATTCACCCCCCCCTCTCAGTATTATTGTCAACAGACTGGTCGGAGTCTTTGGCAAATAGGCCTGCCATTTTCATAGACCTTGATCTGATGCTCAATGATAGACTGATCTATGTTGTACATTTCCTCATAAGACCAAGTGAATACATCGTGGAATTCCTTCAAAAGGTAGGTGAAGCTTGCAATTTCCTCAGGATTGCAATGAGCTCCAATATGAATATTTACCACGATACATGTTTTGACTGAGATGTCGATGAGTGTCATCTTTGAAAGATTTCCCATGTTCCCTTCTAAATCCAAAGTTTGGATAGTCGTGTAAATCGAGGGAACGACCTCAAGTGGCTCAAAAGATAGGATTTTTACAGGGGTTGCGTCTGAATCAAATACCAAAGCATGATGGTGAGAGGTTTCCCAAGGTCGCTCCTCTAAAGATATGATATCTCAAATAACTTTGTCCAAAGGTAGGAATTCATTGAGGAGATCATTAGAGGGAGTCATTGTGGGAGAATAGATGGTACCATTGGTTGTAACCAAAGTGACTGAAGAATCAGATGCATATCGAATGGCTTGATAAGCCAATTTGGCTAGTGAAAGTGGAATTTGTTCTCTATAAGAGTCAATGTCTCAAGGGGCTAGGAGGATCCAGGGATCAATTGGGTCATGAGGAATTGTGGAGACCATAGAAACTGTTTGTGGAATCTCGAGCAGAGGGAGAGGAAAGAAACCCATCAAGGAAGAACCCTTCAGAAGACCGGTACCAATACTGATGTAAGACTCAGGTATGCCACCCACTAAGGGTACAATGTCGCTAGACAATGGGGAGTAATCTAGGGTACAGAAGGGCAGTTGGTCCATTGTGCCTATTCTCCCATCCAATGGAAAGAGGATGAGGCAGAAGACCAAAGAAACAATGGCAATCATGGCATAGGTCCAACTACGGTCCAAAAGCAGATTATAATCGAGATGATAATCTACGACTTCAATGTCCATTGTTATTGTTTTCCCACTCAGAGTGATGGGGTATATGGCAAGGTATCCTTTTGGGATGAATATATGGCCATCGAATGCTTCAATGGAATTTGACGTCGAAACGAGGGTTGGAGAACCCAACCTGAGCCAACAAGAATTAGACATGACACAGGTCGAAGCGCCTTCATCAATGACCGTTCTATGGATAGCTCTACCTTTCGAAATAACCTGCACCTGGAATGAAATTTGGTGGGAAAGGCAAAGCTTAAATTTCTTCATGTCAAAAATTGTTAGCATGGAATACTAAGGTTCAACCCCACCAATGGACAAAACCAAAGCTTTTCGTTGTGCTAGGCAGGTTTGCAACACTTCGAGTGTAGACATAGCTGATGGTGTTTGCGCCAAATCTAAAAAAATCCTTTATAATGATTATAATGATTACATAGTATTTTTCTTTTGTGATAAATGATTACTCTAGAGAACGTTGAGTACCACCGTCGTTGCTTACTGCAATATTTTTGTTACATTGAATAATCTCTTCCTCAACACAAAAACTTCCAAGAAAATTTCAGAGTTTTAAAATATTATCTTCCTAAATATTGAAATATCCTATCTTAATATTTGCATTGCATTTGAAAATAAAATAAAAACTAAATGAACCAAATTAAAGATAATATGCTCTCTATTTAGCTAAACTAAGATTTTTGACAATCTAGATTTGTCATGGGATTACATTATATTTTTTTATGTATCTAAGTAAATATCTATCTTTATGTAAATTAACATCTTTACATTTGAAAGATTGGTACTAAAGACTAATTGTGTGCATTTGTGATAAGTAATTGGAATATCTTTATTATTTGGGTATTTAAAATCTTTTTACGCTTCTTTGTAAATCAATTTTATAAATCTTGGAATTTTATGGTTCTTTATCAATGACTTAAATGGATGTAATTTTATGGTTATCGATAAACAAATTTTATAAATATTGAAATTTTATAATTGTTGTTGTTTAATTTAACTTTAACATGTAGCTTATATTTTTGTTAGGTTAAACCATGTAGTTTAATTTAGCTTTAGAGGCGTTGGATGCAATTCATTTTCTTGTAGATGTTAATTTATGGTTATGTGTAATGATTTATGCATCACAATAATAACAAGATGGGGGATGTGGGAGTTGGGGAGCATGAAGAACAAAAATTGAATAGAAATCAACAAAAAACAGATAGTCCAAAGAAAAACATAGAATTAATGACAACTAAGGAGTATCAACAACAACGGGGAATGCATAGAACACATCAACAAAGATAGTCACGACAAATGTCAACAAAACAACATCAAGAAAATATGAAAGAACAAATTGAACGATGAAAATCATATGAAAGAGAGTATCAACAAATAAAGGCACAACAAATGACAAGAGAACAACAACAACAAGAAATGAAAGAACAACTTGAACGGTAAAAAGCATGTCAAAGAGAAATTAAAAGAACATATTGAGAAAGAAAAGTGCAATGAATGACAACAAAACAACAACAAGAATAAATGAAAAAACAAATTTAACAACAAATATCACAAAAAGGAGAGATTAAAAGAGCATATCAAGAAATAAAAGCGCGACAAATGACAAGAAAATATGAAAGAACAAATTGAACAAAAAATAGCACATCAAAGAAAATCTAAAAGAACATATCAAGAAAAAAAACACAATAAATGACAACTAGACAACAACAAGAAGAGATGAAAGAACAAATTGAACAACAAAGAGCATATTAAAGAGAAATTAAAAGAGCATATCGAGAAAGAAAATCACAACAAATGAGAACAAAACAATGATAAGAAGAGATGAATGAACAAATTGAACAATAAAGAGCATGTCAGAGAGAAATTAAACGATCATATCGAGAAAGAAAAACACAACAAATGACAATGAAACAATAACAAGAGGAAATGAAAGAAGAAATTGAAAAACAAAGAGCACATCAAACAGAAATTAAAAGAACATATCAAGAAAGAAGGGCAAAACAAAAGACAATGAAACAACACTAAGAAGAGATGAAAGAACATATTTAACAACAAAGAGCACATCAAAGAGCATATTGATAGAGGATGACACAACAAGTGACATATAAAGAGTGTGAAGAGAAAAGAATGCAAGAAAATGTAGAAGAAAATCCTACAAAAAAAAGGTGTTTAAAGGATGTAGAAGAAAATCCTACAAAAATAAGTTGTTTACATGATGTAGAAGAAAATCCTAGAAAAAAAGGTTTCGACGAATATCTATACCCAAGTTCAACTAGAAATTCTCACTAATATGGATACTGCACATCGAAAATTTTGCGATAAAATTGATCAATTAACTCAAGTTCAAATGCGGTATGTGTGCAAGGAGTCATATGTTGAAATTCTTATATTTAAAACAAACACAAGTCCAATATGCATGAGATGTAAAAGACGAGAAACTCATCACAAATTTTCATCTGATAACCATCTAAATCCAGGACAACAACCTAAAGTTTTTCAATATCTCACACAAGTTGAGGAGAAGTTGATAGCACATGCAAGTCCAATTTTGAAGGTTATGCATCTAATAGGTGAACAATACAAATATAGAGGACACACCATTAGTTTTCCACAAGAGGTTAATAATATTTCCATGAGGTTGCCTCATCATATTTAAGACTTGGATTTGATGATTGTTATCTTAGAAAAAAATGTGTTGTGGTTTACTATCAGAAAAGATAAAGTATTGCATGCATTGAATTATAAGATTAAGAGTGATTCACATTATCATGGAGTTCAAGTTGATGAGAATGCACTTAAAGAATTACTTGAAATTGCAACAAATTTATCACATTTGATTAAATCTATTACATTAGTGAGATAGACAATGACACTGAATTTGTAATGTTGGAAGGTGTTCCATGTTGAAAAGTGTAACTAGGTTCGGTCTTCATAATGACAAATGTAAAGGTGATTTTATATAATTGATGTAAAGAAACAATAAAATTATTTTTGTAATGCTTGTCTCATGGGTTTCATGAGAAAAGAATTTTATTTTTAGTAATGGCTCCCATTTTGAGCCTTTAGGATTGGTCATAAAGTTAAAGAGAGACAATTTCATGTATGAATGACCCTTCTTGGACATGTTACATTTTGTATGAGTCATTAGATAAATATATATAGCCCTCCAAGATCAAGCAAAGTCTCCTCCTAAAAGTCAACTTCAAAGGATAATAATATATTCATAAAAGGACACGTCGGTTCACCGCATGTCATGTCAGCCAATTAAGCATGAGCAACAACTATAAATAGGGAAACTCAGCTCTATTTCAGAGACAACAATTCATACAAGGATTTCGATGGTCTACAATTTGGTTAAGGTCTGAAATAGAGTGCAAAGTTCACAAGAAGACAACATACTAACCAACAAGGAAGGGAAGAGGAAGATCAAACTTATTTGGAATTGTTTTCTGGGTAAACTCCTTCACACGTTTGGAAGAAAGTCAGGTTTTTGTTGTAGGTACATCTGTTGTAGTAAAGGAAAATAAGGGATCATCAAATCAGTCCTGTTGTTGGCTGAATTCATCTAGAGAAGCCTCCAAGGATAGCGAAGGAATGAAACTACTCCAATCTTTCTCTTACTCCTCACACGTGTGGAATTACAACAATTTGAATTGCAGATCTGTGGGAAAGAGGCCGAAGTTTTAAGGTAACCAAGAAGTGTAGAAGAAAGAAGAAGTTTGGACTACTATTGACTTGGTCAAAATAAAGCATAAAGGAGATAGAAGGATCTTGTATCTTGGTCTTGGAGTGGCAAGTGGGTCAAGGGTCTTGGTCTTTGTATTCGTCAATTGGAGTCTCTATAAGAAAAGAATTTGTTCAGGTTTTCCTCTCAAAGGGTGAGAGGTTTTGGCCCTTACTGATAGCCTATATTATGTGTTTCTTGTCTCTTTATGGTTTATGCATTGGAAGTTGTTTGATGAAGAATAACATTAATAATCGAAGTAAAAGAAGATCCTAATCTAAAGAAGTAAAACAACTCATAAGCAATTACTAATAGAAGAGAAATCACTTATTCTCTATGCCCTAAATTTCTCAAAATGGAATCAGAGCTAAGGTGACTAAGTCAAGGAAGGGCATCTTATCAAGGGACACTCAAGGATCAAATCTTAAGGAAGGCATCAAAACGAAGATCATATTGAAGTCAAACCCTAGATCAAAGAAGTTTGCAAGGAAGTATTGGAATCACCATCAAAAGGGAGAAGGCCAAAACTCTACATTTGCTCAAGTTAAAGTGTTTTGATAAGTATTTATCAAAAGGAAGCTAGATCAAAAGACAGTAACCTCTCACTCTCTGTGGGGTCAAGGATCATTCTCGAAGAAAAATACCTTCATCAAGGAGAAGTTTTCTATCCTTTGTATCATCATCAACGTCAAGAAAGCAACAAGAATAAGGAGCATCTTATCAAGTAAGTATATTTATGTCCACATCTGAATATGTCAAAATGTCTTTTTGTAAGGAAAACAACAAATTGGTTGGGGATCCAAACTATCTTGCATGGAAGAAAAGGACATATTTGAATCTCATTTAAAATGAGGTGATGGAACATGTCAAAGGATCTATCACAAAACCAAGAGAGGAAGATACTCAAGCTCTTTCCAAGTATATCAAAGGGGAAGTTAGGGCTCAAGGGATTATCATAGAATCCATCAAGGATTCCTTCATCCCATATGCATCTAAACTTGAAACTTCAAAAGAAATATATGACAAGCTGATAGAGTAGTATTCTGTAAGCATTGCTGGGGAAGTCATCTCATTAATGCAAGAAATCTATTAGTTGAAGATTTCTAGGGAAGATGGAATAACCTCGTAATTTATAAGGATATCTAAGATCTGAGATTAACTACAAGATCTGGGAGAAGTCATGTCTGATAGTGAAATGACTATAGTTGTATTAAGTGCACTACCAGAGAAGTGGGGTAACTTTACTTCAAGTATTTATGGGAAGAAAGAAGCTACTCCACTCCAAGGTCTATGGTCAATGCAAGATTGAAGAATCTAGACTAAAGGCCAAATATGATGTGGGACCATGTGAGAAAAGTCAAGCTTATGCTATAGTGACAAGAAGAAAAAGAAAGTTGGGAAAGGTTCTTGGAAAAATAAAAGGGACATGTCTAAGGTTCAATGTTATGGGTGTCAGGAATGTGGACACTACAAAAGAGATTGTCCTAAGGTCAATAAGGACAATAAAAGAGGAAGAGAAGAAGCTCATATTGCCAAAGAAGTAGAGGAAGTTGAAAAGAAGAAGTCCAAGAAAGAGGAAGTAAGAGATCTCTATTACTGAGATAATATTCCTCACCTAAGTTCTTCTCAAATTACTAAGTCTTTTGTTGTAAGATATGGCTATCACGATTCACTAAATGGGATGCATCAAGGCATCATAGAAGAATTGAAAGAAAGAGCTTCAGACATCATCATAGAGAAGCACAAAAGAGGATTTGGAAGTCAAGGATATCGTTCTTGGGAATCTTGTTGGGAACATAAGTGGCTAGGTTATCTAGTACAAAGTTCATCATTCATCTGTCAAAAGGAAACATCTGTTGATGGGCATACTTTAGATCCTTAAGATTCTTTAATGGAGTCTTCATTGAAAGGTTCACCATTGATAAGGAAAAACAAGTGTTTCATCAAGAATTCCAATCTTGTGGAATTCATGGAATGATGGTATGATGACATGAAAATGAAGCAAATCAAGGGATTGAAGCTCTTTCAATCAAGGAATCTGTTGCAGGAAGTCTGGATGACCCAAAGGAAAAACGAGTTATGTATGCTTACATTTGATATTGTTGAAGCCATGTCATATGGTTACAGGTATCATGAACTAATACTTTATCTTAATAGCATGATCAAAAAAAAGGATTTCCTCCCTCAAGGGGATGTAGGAATGCATGGGTCACACATTCACTAGATAAAATCAACGTAATATGTCCTCATATGAAGTACTAGGTGGTTGACTACAATCGAGGAAATCTCATGGGAATAAAATGTGTGAATAAATGAAGGAAGAGATCATGGAATATGCAACCATGGTAAAGGCAATCAACATCCGAAAGACCAAGAAGATTTGACTAGGAAATCTCCATGGAAGATATGAAGACTCTGATCGAGTCTGAAAAAGAAGGAAACCCTTAACAATATATATCTTTGGGAGATGTGTCGATATGTATGCAGGATGTTGATGCAAACTAGAAGATGTCATGATGAAAGACCATCACAAAGGTAATGTTAATGTTAATTATTTTATTTTTGAACAAATAGCTAGATGGGTTTATTTAGGGTTTCTGAGGGAAGATCTATGGATGTATTCCACCATCGATGCACATGTAGTAGGATGAAAGATCCTTAAGTGAACACGGCATGAAGGAAGGCCAAATATGGATTGATGGATCACTTTCCGATGATGGCATGGTTGACTCATGAATGGAAGTGATGGATGGTTAGTTCCCTATGTGGAAGTACCAAATATGAAGAATCCTAGATAATGAAAATAAGTTCATGACATCGTTAAGAATTCTTCAAGGAGCTGGTTGTCCCGTCATCTCCATCTGAGAAGTTGTTGTAGGTCCATAATTGAGAGGGATCCTGGAAACAAGTTTCTTACTTGGAAGAAACTTGGAAATTCCTAAGCCAAGAGGGAGATTAGGTACATTCCTTTCGTAGGAGCGATTACATTCCTTTACTGGAATATATATGTACTCCCTAATTAAGTGGGAGAGATAGACACATCATTCTTGTCTTCACTTGGGAAGACAATGGAGGATTGGGTAAACATCTGGCATATGATGCTCTTTGAGGATGTATTAGGGCATCCAAGATAAAAGTAGTCATTCAGGACCGATATTCTTTGAGGACTAGAAATCTAAGATAACAATAGTCTTGTTGGAACACACCCTAAGAACCTAGGTGGGGTATGTTTCGAGAGAGATAGTGATGAGAGTCTCTATACATTATTGGTCTCACTAGCATTGTGCTCAAATCTCGTGGAGAGATAGAGATATTAGTCAAAGCCTTGCTATGTAAAAATGTTGGTTGATATGATGCTAAATAAATGGGTTATCAATCAGACTCTTCTCATGAGAAATTATTCAGATTGAGAATGACCAAGTACCATTATGAATACCTCCCTAGTTAGGAGGGAGTGTTGAAAAGTGTAACTAGGTTCTATCTTCACAATGACATATGTAAATGTTATTTTATGTAATTGATGTAAAGAAAAAATAAAAAAGTTTTTGTAATGCTTGTATCATGGGTTTCATGAGCAAGGAAATTTATTTTTAGCAATGGCTCCCATTGTGAGCCTTTAGGATTGATCATAAAGTCAAAGAGAGTCAACATCATGTATGAAGGACCCTTCTTGGTGTTTGGGTTGTGTTATATTCTTTCCACGACTAGCCTACATAGTTAACCAAGGGGTTAGAGGGGGTGCGGAACCCCCCCTTCATTCCGCTGATTACGTAGTGGGGGGTTTGAGGGGGGGTGGGTAGCCCCCCTCTACGAGGTCCGGGGCAGCGCCCCGGGGAATTTTTTTTTTGGACCCTATATTAGGTTGGACATACCTACCTATGGTTTTGTGCATGGTTTTCGCTCCATGGTATTGGATGCTTTGGCATGTATAAATATGTATTCTAACATTGAAAGGAACATAATGAAAAATCAAGTTGGTAGTCTCAGTTTTGGGATCCAGGGAAAATCTCTGTGTATATGTGTTTTATGTTTCATGCTCTCGCGTTGTTTATTTTCTATGTTTTAGAATTCGTGGTAATTTCTGAATAAGGTTAAAACCTACATTTGGTATGAGAGTTGTTTTTGCTTCAAGGGGATGCCTTTGTTGCTGAGGGGTTTCACTCGAGCCTGTGGTAGACCCTGTTCAGTGGGAGATCTGCGAGATTGATTCTAGTGGTGAAAGAAGCTGGTGAGCAGTGGAAATATAGAGATCGAGAAATTTAATGGTCAGATTTTGAGTTTTGGAAACTCAAGATGGAGGATCTGTTGGTGGATAAAGATTAGTGGATCGTAGTAGATCCAGGTAATAAACCAACGGGATTGTCCAATGAAGAATGGAATAAGTTGGATCAAAAGGAAAAGAGCACAATATGATTGTGTGTCTCAAATTCAGTATTGTTGAATGTATCAGGGGAAGCTACGACGAAGGCTTTGTTGGACAATTTAGGGACTTTGTACCAATCTAAGTCTCTAGTGAATAAACTGTTCCTGCGAAAAAAGTTGTATAACCTGAGGATGAAAGATGGAGACTTGGTGACAGAGCATCTGAACGCATTTAATATCGTATTCAGTTATTTTTTGTTGATATCAAAATTTCAAATGAAGATAATTGCATCAATTTGTTGTGTTCTCTACCAGATTCATGGGATAGTCTAGTTATTGCAACTGCCTTGCAGTTTGATGAAATAGTCTCATCTTTGCTAAAGGAGGAGATAACATAGAAAAATATGGAGAGCCAGAATGGTGATGCCTTGTCTATACGAGGATGGTCCCAGAATAGAAACAAAATAAGTCATCGAGTGGGAGATCTAAATCTCCAAGAAAAATTGTAAAGGTGGTTTGTTGGAAATGCGGAAAGGAAGGGCACTACAAAAGGTACTGTAAATCTAAAGCTCCTGACAAAGGAAAGGAATCTGATGATGCTCCTTTTGTAGAGGTGAAAACCACCTCAGATGAAAGTGGGGATGTGTAGTTGGCTTATTTAAGTACACATGTAGATTAGGAGGCATGGTTGATTGACTCGGGTGCATCCTTTCACTTCACTCCCCATAGAGAGTGGTTATGCAAGTATGAGAAATACGATGGTGGTGATGTACTCTTAGGGGATGATAGGAAGGCTAGAATCGTTGGTCACAGAAAATTAAAGTTGAAGTTGCAAAGTGGAAGGGTTAGAAAACTTATGGGTGTTCTGCATATTCCTGCATTGGCCATAAATTTGATTTCTGTAAGCAAGCTGGATGATGCAGATGTAAAAACAATGTTCGAGAAGGATACCTGCAAGGTGGTTTGAGGAGCACCAGTATTGATGTGGGGAGTTCCAATTAGAACTTTGTACAAGATGCGAGGTAGCACTATTGTTGATGGGTGCAACAGTTATGTGGTTCCTGAAAGTGGAGCAGAAAATCTAGTGGTCTCTGGAGAGAAGACCATGTTGTGGCATCAAAGGCTTGGGAATATTAGAGAGAAGGGCCTTCGAATACTTCATGGTAAAGGTATTGTAGAAGGTATGAGTAATAGCTCTTTGGACTTTGATTTCTATTAAAATTGTGTATATGGGAAGCAGAATAAGGGTAAGTTTCACCTCTGGTGGTAAACAAATATTAGAGCTTGTGCACAGTGATGTGTTTGGACCTGTGAAGGTTCCATCACCAGGTAAGTCTGTGTACTATGTATCATTTATAGCCAACTTCTCAAGGAATACATGGAAATAATTCCTTAAGAAGAAACCTGAAGTCTTTGACAGGTTTAAAGAATTTAAGGCTTTGGTGGAAAACCAGACAGAGAAGAAGATAAAGGTATTGAGTACAGATAATGGTGGAGAGTTTTGCAGTAAGGAATTTGAAGAATTATCTAAGAAGTGTGGTATGGCATGGCAGAAGACTACTCCATATAAACCTAAGAAAAATGGAGTTGCATAAAGAATGAACAAGACGTTGATGGAAAGGGCAAGAAGCATGCTCAGTGGTGCCGGGCTAGGACAAGAATTATAGGCATAGACGATGGAGACAGCATGTTACCTGGTCAACAAATCACCTTCATCAACGTTAGAGGATAAGACTCCACAAGAGGTATGGACTAGTAAGAAACCATCTCTTTCACATTTTAGTGTTTTTGGATGTGATGCATATGTACATGTTCCAAAGGAGAAAAGAACCAAGTTGGATAGTAAATCTAAAAAGTGCATCTTTATTGGGTATAAGGATGGTTTAA
>APFE031111640.1:0-15610 GCA_000404065.3 Pinus taeda
ATATTTAATATGAAATAATTTTAATTGGTTTTAATAGTTAGTATAAGGTATTATTTAATAAATAAAAATTATAATCAAATGGAAAGGACCTATCTTATAGTATATGTCTAGATTAAATGTATGTATAAAAATAAATATATATTAAAGGGTTGTTAAGATAAAAGTTAGTTAGTATTATAAAATAAATTAGAACGAGAAAATAAAATTAATAATATGCTTAAAAATATAAAATAAATAAATAGAAAAATAAAATAAAATGAGTAGATAACTAGAACATAATATTAAATAAGATCAAATAATTAGTTGGTTTTAATATTTAATACTAGCAATTAAAATTATTTCTATATATTTATATATATAAAATAATTTTAATTGTTTTAATAGTTAGTAGCAAGGTATTATTTTAAAATAAAAATAAAATTATAATCCAATGGAAAGGACCTATCTTATAGTAATAATTCTAGAGTAAATGTATGTAATAATATAATATATATATATATATATATATATATAATATATATATATATATATATATATATATATTATATATATATATGAATATGAAAAGATTACCGAGCAATTGACCTCTCCAGCTCGTTAAAGCTACCGGGAGTGTTATCCCTTCTCTAGATTTTAATCTTTTTGGACCTGAGGGATTATTACACAAAAAGATCGAGCGCTTATCTTGTTCGGCTCGTAACAACTATCGAAAATTCATCCCTTTCGTATTATTTTATACTTTTTCGGACTTAAGGGATTATATGATGAAAAATGATTGTTGGAGTTTCCTTTCCGTCCCTTTTCAAACTCTCTAAAATTGAAAAAGGACTGAGTTGTATTTGTCGTTAAACTCATTAAAACCAATAGCGACAAACTTGTCCATAGAGACAAGAACAAGTTTCACTGTCGCTAGGCTCGTTAAAACATAGCAACGGGTTTGCCCAAAGGGAAAATTATAGAACAAGCATATGTTATCCTCCTCAAGCTTGATAAAATTAAAGAGGTATTGGTCAGCAATGACTGGGGAAAATTGGGAAGAAAACTTGAAGAAACTTTATTGGTAGCGAGTCGCTCTTGAACATGACACTTTCACTCCATCACCATGATTGAGTCGGGTTGGGTTATTCAGTTCATTGGTCATATTACCATTGGTCCATCGTACCATAAATCTTTGGGGTTAATGCTACCAATCCATATCAGTGTCGCCGATATGTTCAAGAGAAGTCGATCAGAGAATTCACCAACCCAGCTTGTGTCTCACCCACTGCAATACCTTAACGCTTCATTCTTTCATGACTGCCACCTTGAACCCTGTATCACCAGATCGTTTTCACCTCCACAAAATCATTTTCTCCGTTCCGTGTCGTAGATGTGGGATTCATTAAAGCCCTCCTACGACGAGTTACTTCTTGTCGACGACAGCTCATTATCCAAGAAGTCAACCTAGGAACAACCGTTTCAGTACTTTGAAGCTTGCATGCCTCAATGGCAAGTTTCTCACTTTCGGCGACATGTTTACATCAATGGTCTTCAACTGAAAGATTTTGCGTGGTGTTTGACACCAAGTCCCATTTTCACACCTCACGAATTGTATTGTAGTACCTTGAGGGTCATTATCATTATCGGTAATTCCTCTCACGCCTATTAACAACTTATATCATTGGCTGGTAATCAGGCGATGTCTTTCCATGTTCGACTCCAGAAAATTTTTCACATGGATCGACTTGTACTTCGGGTGAAGATTGGACAAGTTTGAAGACCCCGGATCTAGTTTCATCCATTTGGGTTGTGATATATTCAGGAAAATAAATACATCAAATGTACATCGTTGCTGCACAGATAATCATCTGAATCAAAGGATGATGGCTCCATCAGAATCATGAGTCTGCCATATAGACGGTTGTCTGTCCTATGTACATGAAAATGAATTTATAAAGTTGAGCATGGGAATGCCTGCCTCAACTAGATCATGAGAATGTTATGAGGATAATGTATTGTATTTTATCTTATTACAGGTCACCTTCCAGTTCGAAAAACCTCGGATCCTCATGATAAAGCATTTCACCCAACATCAAAAGATTTTCGACCTCATACTTTAGGGGGCAATTATTATAGACATATTTGGTCACTGCAACTCCAATCACATATGTCCATAAACCAAGGGCTTCTAAGTCCCTAAAAGTGTTGTTTCATGCCCTAAAGGAACAAGGTCAACTGATTACATCATCTCCTAAAAGTTGTCCACAGACAACTGCTCAGAACTGGTCAAAATTGGACCATACAGAGTGCCCAGTGCTAAGGGTGTGATGCATCTCACCTGCTCACTGAAAAAAGTGCAATGCATACTGGAAACCCCTTCTGTAGGGTGAAATGGGCGAGAGTAGACAAATGGCAGAGATAGTTTGCAAGGTGGATGATCATGGAATCTGCCAGAAACTTCTCCTATGACACTTGCCTCTCTAAATTTGCCCAGGGATGAGTAAGAGATCATCAATCTCCAAGTGGAATCATGAACTATTAGAGATAAGACACTAATCAAAATCCTAGAAGTTGACTCACCCCCCTGTAATCATCTATATATGGATCCCTCATCCGAGAGATCCAGAGGCTGGAATCTTGTATCTTGTAAGGAAGTGCTGTTGGTTTCTTGGTGGAATATCATAGTGTTGGGTGATCTAAGTTTTTCATGAGGTGAAGAAGGGCTTTCATGCTGGGAGGATGACGCTAGGTCAAATCAATGGGTTGTAATCCTCTCTTCTAATCTCTATATCAATAAAGCTATTCAAGTTTTCCTCAACATTCTTGTATGTTTGCTAATATATGCATTTGTGTGGTCGATATATATCTGGTCCTATATTGTTTATGATTGTAGATCTCTGCACTTTGAAGGTATTATTTTGCTTTGACTTTACAGGTACTCTTTGAAGCAGAGTGGTCAAGGGAGAAGCGACAAAGATCCGTCAAAGAGGAGAAGGAACAAGCAGAGAACTAAGCGAAAGATCGAGGTTGGTATTCTTTGCTCCTCTCCTATCTACTTCTCGTAAAGGAAAACGAAAGTAACTTTAATCTGTATGTTTCTAAGATAGCTACCCGTCTTAGTGCGACTAGCATCTTTGCATGGACACTAGATTTCCCGATAACATTGCCGTACATAAAAAGTATTCTGCAGTTTTGCGATTGGTTTGGTAATCCCTCTGTCTAAATTTCCAAAGTAGTCACTTTCGTTCCTTTTCAGACTCCTTAAAAGAAAAGGTCCATCTCAGCACTTGTCACTTTAGGCTCATTAAAAATTGAAGGCGACTAGAGTCATGTTTAGCTTTTTCTCTACTCTTAAAAATTGAAAAAGAAAGTTGTGTCAAAGCGTCATAAAATTCATTTAATTCGGAATAACATTTTCCCCTTATTATTTTGAGTTGATCAAGTAATCTGCAATCATGGAAGAAAGTCAATCAAAACCCCATCGTTCGCTGAGATTAACGAGTCAATCGTCTTCGACTCCGGAGACAAAACCATTCCAGGCCAAGCGTTCTCGGTTAACTGGGTCAAAGTCTCCTGGCTTATTTGAAACTTGTGTTTCAACATCCTCAGAGACTCCAGTTACTCCAACTATTTATGGTATCCCTGCCTCTACAAAAGAAGTTTCGCAGTTACAAGAGGACATTAGAACTGATCCTAGTGTAACGGTAAACACTTCTATTCCTGAACCAACTCCATCTAGGGCTGATTCGGAAGGTGTCACCCCTCAAACATCTGTCGCTCCAGAGTTTGTACCTTCTTCGGCACCAGAAATATTTTACGGACCTGATAGTCTACCTCTTCAACCTGGACTGATTGCTATAGAAGAGATTGTGGAGGATCTTCCATCTAGTACCCCATTGCATTTTGGAACTAGGATCCACCTATATCCTTCTACTACAGAAGTTAGTCATCCTTCATCGCAAGTTCCTGTAGAATCGCTAGGAAGTCTTTTGGATAGACTCGATATGTCTGAACAACCATCGACATCTAGGACTGTGTCATCCGATACAGCCTGTTGCTACTCCGACGATGTTCGCTGGTGTACAGTCTGTCCCAACTAGTTCTCAACCACTAGATGGAGTCCATCCAGGGACTGTTTCGACAGTATGGTCTGTTCCTATTTGTTTATCTGGAATTTTATCTGGAATTTCTTATGTTGAGTCTCAGCAAATTGATCCTTCGCAACAATATCAATTTGGGCAGTCCAGTCTCTAAAGGCCAATCTTCCCTTTGAACACTGGATTGTCGCCATATGGGGGGCAGTATGCCTTTTTATTGTTCCCTCCAGAAGAACAACCATATGAGAGTTCACAACAAAATTTGGGTCAAGCTGAAATCACATCCAGTGGTTGGGTACCAATATTGCCTCAACAACTGAGAGTTGTATATTCAATGCAACAAAATCAACCTGTGTCAAACATTCCCACTACACCGGCTATTGTGACGGTGTCGCAAGTACAAGCGCTGCCTGTTGTATGTCAACCTCCAGTTTCTCAGGTCGTAATACAATAGCCTCTTGTCTCCGTGACTCAATCACAACCGCCGATTAGTGGCTCCTTAACTGAAGCGACTCAGGCTCAAACGGGTACTATAGCCCCTCATCTTGGTCAAACATCTAGTATTGGGCAACAACAAATGGTCTCACAGCCATTGCTGGTGCAATATCAACAATGCAATTCCAGCAAGCTTACCGAGGACCTAAGCAAAAAAGCTTTGCGGGTAATGGGCAACTGTATATTCAAAAAGGTTACCATCAATCATATTATAATGGTTACGCCCATCAACCTTATCAAAGTTATCAACATCAAATACATTATGCTGGTATGCAAAGACCCTGCTCAGGCGATCCCATCTTATCGTGGGTATGCTTCGCCAACCCTGAATCAACAGTTGCCTTTCGTCGCAACTTTAGAATTACCAGATCTGAATCAGCTAACAAATTATCCAATTGCTTACGCCCCTTGGTGGCCAACGATTCCTCATAAACTTCTGTCAGATATTCCTAAATTCAATGGAAATCTGGGTGAAGATCCGTCGAATCATGTGATGACCTTTCATCTGTGGTGTTCGTCCAACACTCTCAATGATGATTCGATTAGGCTTCGCCTTTTTCAACGAACGTTAACTGGTCTGGCAGCAAAATGGTACATCGAATTGCCTAGAGCTTCATTCGATAACTTCAACGCCCTTGCCACTACCTTTTTAACCCATTTTCAGTTACCCATAAGGTACGAAACAGGAACGGAGCTTCTTACCAATTTTAAACAGATGACAGCCACTCACATATCTGATCATATTCATGAGTGGCGACGTCGTTGTAGAATGGTAAAGACATATGTTCCTGATCAGCTGTTAGCTGAATGGTTTATTAAGTCATTGTTACCTTCTATTACAGAAGATGTGGTCAAGGGAGGAGTTGTCACTGAAGAGCAAGTCATTGTTCGTGCGCAATATCTAGACTTGATCTATACTCAATCTGGCACGCTCTATGACAAAATCCCTGATGCTCCTAGACCGGAGTTTTCCGTTCCTCCTCCTAAATCGAACAGGGACTCTCATGTCGGTGACAGCGTGATTGGCACCTCAAGTACGCAAACCGCAAAGGCTACATCTGGTAAAGCCCTTGCAGTTTCCAGTAAAAAGGCAAATGAAAAACTTCCTGCCTCGGAGGTTAATGCCGTGTCGACCGACCAAGGCAAAGAATCGAAGCAACCAGGGGGCAAGAAGAAAGGGAAAAGCAAAAAGAAGAAACAGGATAATTTGTCTCCTGAAAAATCTTCTGAAAACCCTTATGGGCAAAAGAAACCTAGTCGGCCATGTCACATATGTGATGAAGACCATTGGACGAGAGATTGTCCGCATAAAGTTGAGATTAAGAAGTTCTTTAAGAGTTCAAACCTCAACGATATTGACTGATCCGTTTCCAAACCCAAAAACTAATCTGGTTGCTAGCGACAATGCTTCCCCATCCCAAGTGCTTATGTTGTCCATTTTGAAGCAGCAAAATGATGCTTGGATATCGACAAGGAATAAAGATTATGGGAATCCACAGCTGTCGAACAACAAGATTGCAGATCAACCTAGTAGTTTGACAACAACTTCAACGAAGTTGTGCCACCCATCATTCCTGAGCTAATGATAAAGCCGCCAAAGGGAGTAGTACACAAATGCTCGAGCAACAGAGAATTATAATATAGTAGAGGATTTGGCCCAATTGCCATCCACTATGTCGACACTTGAAGTACTGCAAAATTGCCCCTCCCAAAAGCATGCTCTATTATCAACAATAGGTGGGATTGACTCAGTGGATTCCAATCTTGTGACCTTTAATCGTAAAGGATACGAACCTCAGTTACCAGCTCAACTTGCTTTCCTCATTCAAGTGAAAGCCCTCAACAAAACTGTTCATTGAACAATTATTGATGAGGGGGCATCTACATGCATTGTGTCAATGAGTTGCTGGAAAACTTTAGGCTCACCACCCTTGTCGCGATCATCAACGACATTAAAAGCATTCGATGGACGAACATACACCCCGTACGGGATTTTAAGTAACTTGCAAGTTGAACTAGGGGGAAAAACAATAGAAATTGGTGTCGAAGTTATCGATGGAAACTTCGATTACAACATCCTTGGGAAGGCCCTGGATTTATGCTATGGCTGCAGTTGTGTCAACATACTTTAGAAAGATTGAATTTCCTTTTCAAGGAGGAATTACAATCGTTGATCAAGACACCTTCCTCCCCAACAGTTCACAAGTTACGGGAAGCATTCCAATGATCCATGGAAGCTCTCATTCGCCTCAAAATGTCGGAGTAGGCCTCCTAAAAGACCCTACCTTAATGGGTACTTTTGCCCTACCGCCTCTGAATAATCTGGTGGAAGTGGCCATGGTGGAAACCTGTAATATGATATCTTCTATATCTACGAAGATTCAAAAAATTTCCGAAAATTTTGTTAGCATGGAGCATCGCCAGGTATTGCCTCCAAGCCCAATCGAAATATTGTAGCAATCAATGTTCTTGGCCAGGGCGGCAAACCCAAATCAAAGCTCAACGAGTGTTTGGATAGATAGGTCTAAGGAATATGGCACCTCTTCAGATCCTTGGTCGCATGTACATTCTACAGACGAAGGAATCATTCAATCAATGATGATAGGAGAGGCACCATGGGAAGATTACCACCATCGTTCCCATCTTCCGGATTACCACAAAGATTGTTCCAGCGACCTTAATCATCCTTTAGTTTTTGATTTTCTATCAAATACTGTAAATACGGTGGATTCCGAGTGGAATCTGTCCAATATTGAAGAAACTATCGCCATAAATATCTCGACCAAACCAGATGTTGTAGAGAATATTCATGTCGGCAAATCTTGTTCTTCTTCAGAACTGGAAATATATTGCGCTCTCTTTCGCGAATTCAGAGATGTCTTTGCACGGTCATACGAAGAAATGCCAGGCATTGACTCGAGCATAGTTGAACACGAAATCAAGATGTATCCAGATGTCAAAGCGGTACGACAACGGCTTCGGCAGGTGCGCTCGAAGAAAGCCGTTGCCATCAAGGCAGAAGTTGAAATTTTTTTACATGTTGGTTTCATTTACCCGATTCCTCTAACTTATTGGGTATCGATTAGTGTTCCTGTGATAAAAAACAAGGAACGATCAGAGTGTGTGTTGATTACAGGGATGTAAATCAAGCTTGTCCAAAAGACAACTACCCTACACCGTTCATCGACCAGATAATTGATGAATGCGTTGGATGCGAAATCTTTTCGTTTATGGATGGATTTTCCGGGTATAATCAAATAAATATCCGCCCACAGGACCAGTCAAAGACTGCATTTATTTGTGTGGGGCAAATTCGCATACCACAAGCTACCTTTCGGTTTAAAGAACGCATGGGTAACCTTTCAGAGGGCTATGAATTATGCCTTCCATGACATTAAGAACATTGTTCAACCATATCTTGACGATCTTCCAGCTCATTCACGAAAGCGGACTAATCATCCGCAGCATTTGAGAGCTATATATTTCTAGGTTGCCGACACTACAAGATACGACTCAATCCGCACAAGTGTGTGTTTTGTGTCGATTCTGGTCGTTTACTTGGCTTTGTGGTTTCAAAGGACGGGATTCTTCTCGACCCATGTAAGGTTTAGGCGATCATCGATATGCCTCCACCTTCAAATTTGCTTCAGATTCAGAAACTCCAAGGGAAAGCAAACTTCCTGAGGAAGTTCATTCCAAATTACATCGAACTTGCTAAAGGTTATACGCGTCTTTTGAAAAAAGAAGTGCCCTTCAACTGGGATCAGGTTGCGCAAACTTCTTTTGATGCTCTAAAGGAATCCCTAATAAAAGCATCATTAATGTACGATCCTGACTATCAAAAAGACTTTAACATGTATCTAGCTGCATCAGATATGACCATCATAATGGTTTTAGTTCAAGAAGACAATGGAATCGAACATCTTGTCTATTATTTAAGTCAAAACTTAAAAGATACAGAGAATAAGTACTCCTATGTTGAAAAGCTCGCGCTTGCAGCTGTTTAAGCAGTACAGAGATTTCGACACTATATCCTCTTTCGCAAAACAACCATTTTGTCAGATTGCAACCGTATGACTTACATTCTGTCACGTCAATTACTTGGGGGCAAATATTCGAAATGGATAGCTATTTTGCAAGAGTTTGATATAGAATTCATAAAATCCAAATCAAAGAAATTTCTGGTTTTCGTGGAGATACTATGCGACTTCCCATCGTCGTCCAATGATTCAACATCCAAAGTATCAATCGTGGATGAATCTTTGTTTCTGATATCGTCGAGCAATCCGTGGTATGGAGATATAATCATCTATCTCTAAACCCAAACATATAGGTCTAATACCTCTCGCTCAGAACAACGATGTACTCGATACCAAGCAAAAGACTACATGATCGTCGGTGATACACTTTACCGTCGTGGTATCGATACAGTTCTGCGAAGGTGCCTCACCCATGAGGAGGCTGAAAAAGTCCTGAATGATTGTCATTCATGCGCGTGTGGGGGGCATCAATCTGGTTATGCTACGACACAAAAGATTTTACGAGCAGGTTACTTCTGGCCAACCATGTTCAAAGATTGCATAACCGCAGTTAGAAGTTGCCACGCTTGTCAAATCTTCAATCGCAAAACCATAATACCACCCGCACCTCTGCATCCAGTAGTTGCTGTTGGGCCATTCACCAAATGGGGCATAGATTTCATGACATGTAACCCCACCTTGGCCTGGGGGAATGGGTATATCATAGTCACAGTTGTCTATTTTACGAAATGGGCCGAGGCGATGCCTACATTAAACAACAACGGCGAAACGACTGCTCTTTTCTTTTTCAATCATGTAGTCTCTAGATTCAGTGTTCCACAAGCTATAGTCACAGATCATAGATTGCATTTCCGCAATCACATGATGGTTGAATTGGTTGCCAAATTAGGACTGTCCCACGACAGTTCTACTCCGTATTATCCACAAGCTAATGGACAAGTTGGGGCAATCAACAAAGTCCTGAAGCGCATGCTGCAAAGGATGATTGGAGTCCACAAACAGAATTGGCACCTAATCCTGTACTCGGCCTTTTGGGCATATAGGACATCGGTGAGAAATGCAACCGGATTTACACCCTTTCAGCTAGTGTATGGCCTGGAAGCAGTCTTACCGATTCAGTGTGAGATTTCATCTCTCAAGCTTGCAGTCGACTTTCTCCTCGGAACTTCAAAGGAAGAGGCTCGTTTCTTGGAATTAATCCAATTGGATGAAACCCGTCGTGACGCCGCTTTGGCTAACGAAACTCATAAGAAATGAGTCAAGTCGCAGTTTGACAAGAATGTCAAACCCAGTGTCTTCTCAGAAGGCGACCTGGTCTCACTGTACGATCAAGAATCCGATAAATTGGGAGCAGGTAAGTTCCAATCATTGTGGATGGGTCCCTACATTGTTAAATGAGTCTTAGCAAAAGAAGCCTATGAGCTAGTAGATTATGATGAGATTCCACTGTCGCAACCTCGAAACGGGTTGTACTTTAAGCGTTACTATGCTTGATTAAGTGTAGTAATCTCTTTATATGCTTTTGTTACGTTTTTGTTTTCGTCAAGAGTGATCGTTTTGGTTAGGTAATCCACTTTTGCATTTGTTGCAGATATCAAACCTATTGGAATCATTTCTTGGATACGTCGACGGAGCTAGTCGTAGTATGCGGAACCTATCTTCTGCAGCTTGGGCCATTTTTGATCCAAGCGGCGAGTTGGTGAGTTTCAGAGGGGTATGTACTATGTATTGGTCGATCAACGAACAACATTGTTGAATATAGCGTGTTGATAGAGCTTTTCTCTGATGCCATCGCACATGGCATACGCCGACTTGTTGTCAAGCTAAACTCACAACTCGTCATCCTACAGCTTACTGGCATCTATTATGTTCAGAATCCAGCTATCTATCGTGTGTTCCTAAGGGTCAAGATTTTGGAAAGGTAGTTTGATTCTATTCAATATCAACACATTTCCAGAAACTTAAACACATTAATTGATTCATTAGCAAATTATGTGTTAGATAGACATTTGCAGCATTTATAAAAGAAAGCATTTCAATCAACATTTGCACCAGGATCATATAACTTAACCAAAATAAGGCTTCGAAAATCAAAAATATATAACCGTTTATAGTTTTTTCAAAATGTTCTGTGTCCAGGACAAAATTGGTCATACGACCCAAAAGCTCAAAAATGCAGGAAAGCATCCTAGACTAATAGTGCTGGTGATAACAAGTCACTGCCTGTGCGATCATGCGTAAGAGCCTAGTCCATCGGCTCGGCACGCCAGTGGTATGGCGCTGTAATCTCAGAGGTAACTCGTCGGTCCTCACATCCTGAATACCAAGGGTGAGACCCTCGATTTGATCTTGCAATACTGCAAGGGTCTCGGCTACCTCCAGATCACGAAGGACAACCCTCCCTACAGCCTCTCCTGCAGGAACGACAACTGCTACTCTCGGGTGCACTGCTGGTTGCACTGGTCCAATATCTGCACAAATATATGGGTTTGATTAGTCTTGATAACATTTAAAATACACAAGAACATTATAAAAACAATAAACAGAGATATGGTTAGATCTTTTTACCTATAACACCCCACTGCTCGCCAGCCGGCAGCATCAAATCTGGGTCACCCTGGAAATCCATCCCGGCATATGGATACTCGGCATAAACCATCTGCTAACGGTTGAACCACTCAAAGAAGGCATCAGAGAATGAATTCTGCGACTGACCAACATATCTGGCCATAAGATCAACCCATCTCTGCATTCGTGGTTCCATCGATGCTGGTAGTCCGAGTGAAATGTACTGTGGCTGCATCATGGGATCCTCTCCAAGGCGAAAGTGGTCAGAATAGAGCCATAACCAAAGTTCTTGGATCTTCCGTTCATCACCTTGGTAAGCTGTTCTTTTATCGCCGGAAGTACTGCATCACACCAGTGGAATACCTTTGGTTCAAGGCATTCCAAGGCATACTGCTTATAGGACCTATTGGCCAAGTGAAGAGCCTCGCTACCAACCAATCTAGCAAAGGTGAATAAAATAGTCCTCAAGGACCGGTCAGTGACATCTTGAATACTGATCTTGCCGTCCCTGCTCGGCTGAGATCCATCTTTACAGAATCAACGAATATAATCCCTCACGGATTCACCCCCACAGGTGGATCCTGATAGTGGGAGAGGGGCACCACGCCTCGATAAACCGGTCAAGAAATAGATATCCTCAACTGTCATAGGGATGGATTTACCTCGAATCTGGAACACTTGGTTGGTAGGATCCCATGCATCGAGAAATATTGCAACAAATTGATTTGTTGCCTCATGCTGGATATGCGGAAGAATTTGAACAAGCCACAATTCCGCAAATGCAATCACCGTACCCAGATCATGTAAGGCAATCATATCCTCTTCTTCATGCCCGCGTTCACGCCATGTAAGGACCATCTTGCTCCTATGAATATCTGAAAAACAAACAAGAGAAGAATCAGGATCCTGATTTGGGAAAAAACAAGCAAAATTTCCATGAAAAATCAGTGCATAAACTTTCCTCCTTGCACCCATCGCACCCTAGCTGTGTACAGGGTGGGATGCATACTAACTGGCCAATGGCCAACTTAGTATGCATCGCACCTTTCGATGTATACTAGGTGCGATGGGGAGAGAACGAATTGTTCAAACCCATGAGGCCTAGAAAAATAGGAAAACATGCTCAGAATCAGAAAAGGAAAGAATGCAATTGAAGAGCTCAGGGTTAACTCCTACCTGGTCCAGACGGCGCCGAAAATAGTCCACAGAATCTCCCGGAATCGGCTGATGAAAATCGAGGGGGAAAACACCTCCAGAGCTCCAACAATCCCAAATTTGAATGAAATGGTAAAAATGAGAAGTAAAAACTACTTTTATGTTACTGTTCACGTAATTCAAGTAAGGTATTGGTTTTTTAACTCATTTTTCAAGCATGTATTTACATTTCTAATAAGTTTGATGGAGTAATTGAACAGGTAGTACGACCATCAAAAGAACATAGTGTTAATGGTGATATTGAACATCTTTGACTATTATCACGAGCAGGGTTACGCAAAGTTGAAGCTCGTTAAAAAATAAACCTAGCAATGAGCATATGTTCCTCCAGAGTTTAAGATCATTAAAAAATGAACCTGCCTTTCGGTAGATAACCTTTGTGATCGCATTGCTATCAGCTTTTGAGCCTTGGTCGTGTTCTTACCATCACCTCCACTTTTTAGCCGATCATCCGCCTCCACTTGATTGTTTACCCTTTTGAGGAACCGCTGTGACGAATGATTCTGTTAGCCATCTTCTTTACATTGCCGTGATTGAAAAGTTCCAAACCATACCTGGAACCAGTTGCTACCTGAAAATATCACTCATTCCTCAAAAACGAGTCTCTTTTAAGCTCTTTTTGGACTCGTAAAATATAAAAAGATTGCCGAGCAATTGGCCTCTCCAGCTCATTAAAGTGATTGGAAGTGCCATCCCTCTATATTTTAATCTTTTTGGACCTGAGGGATCATTACACAAAAAGATCGAGTGCTTGTGTTTTTTGGCTCGTTAAAGTGATCGGAAAAGTCATCCATTTTGTATTATTTTATACTTTTTCGGACTTAAGGGGTTATACTACAAAAAAAGATTACTAGAGTTTCCTTTCCGTCTCTTTTCAGACTTTCTAAAACTGAAAAGGATCGAGTTATTTTTGTCGTTAAACTCGTGAAAACAATAGCGACAAACTTGTCCATCACAGACAAGTGCGAGTTTCATTGTCGCTAGGCTTGCTAAAACATAGCGACAGGTTTGATCGAAGGGCAAATTATAGAACAAGCATATGTTATCCTCCTCAAGCTTGACAAAAATAAAGAGGTACTGGTCAGCAATGACTGGGGAAAAATTGGGAAGAAAACTTGAAGAACTTCATTAGTAGCAGGTCGCTCTTGAACATGACACTTTCACTCCGTCACCATAATTGAGTCGGGTTGGGTTATTCTGTTCACCGGTCATATCACCATTGGTCCTCCGTACCATCCATTTTTGGAGTTAACGCTACCAATTAATTTCAGTGCCGTTGATATGTTCAAGAGAAGTCGCTCAGAGAATTCACCAACCCAGCTAACGCCTTATCCGCTGCAATACCTTCACGCTTCATTCTTTCATGACCGCCACCCTGAACCTTGTATCATTAGATCGTTTTCACCTCCACAAAATCATTTGCTTTGTTCCGTGTCATAGATGTGGGATTCATTAAGGTCCTCCTACGATGGGTCACTTCTTGTCGACATCAGCTCATTATCTAAGAAGTTGACTTAGGAACAATCCTTTCAGTACTTTGAAGCTTGCATGCCTAAATGGCAAGTTTCTCACTTCCGGCGACAGGTTTACATCAATGGCCTTCAACCGAAAGATTTTGCGTGGTGTTCGACGTCGAGTCCCATATTCACACCATGTGAATTGTACTGCAGTACCTTGAGGGTCATTATCATTATCGGTGATTCCTCTCGCACCTGTTAACAAGTTACATCATTGGCTGGTAATCAGGCAATGTCTTTCCATGTTCGACACCAGAACATCTTTTCACGTGGATCGACTTGTACTCCGGGTGAAAATTGAACGAGTTTGAGGACCCCGAATCTAGTTTCATCCATCCGGGCTGCGATATATTCAGGAAAATAAAGACATCAAACATACATCATAGCTGCATAGATAATCATCGAAGCCAAGGGATGATGGCTCTACCAGAATCATAAGTCTGCCAGACAGATAGTTGTCTGTCCTATGTACATGAAAATGAATTTATAAAGCTGACCATGGGCACGCCCGCCTCAGCTAGATCATGGAAATATTATGAAGATAATGTATTGTATTGTATCTTATTACAGGTCACCTTCCAGTTCGAAAAACCTCGGATCCTCATGATAAAGTATTTCACTCCACATTAGAAGATTTACGACCTCATGCTTTAGGGGGCAATTGTTAGACATATTTGGGCACTGCAACCCCAATCACATATGTCCATAAACCAAGGGCTTCTAAACCCCTAAAAGTGTTGTTTCATACCCTAAAGGAACAAGGTCAGTTGATTGCATCATTTTCTAGAAGTTCTCCCTGAAAAACTGCTCAGAACTGGTCAAAACTAGACCATACAGACTGCTCCATGCTAAGGGTGCAATGCATCTCGCTTGCAGCGCACAAAGCGTGCGATGCATACTGAAAAGCCCTTCTGTAGGGTGCAATGAGCGAGAGTAGACAAATGGTAGAGGCAGTTTGCTAAGTGGAAACCGAGGGAATCTAATAGAAACTTCCCCTGTGACACTTGCCTCTTTGAATTCGCCCAAGGATGAGTAAGAAAGCATGAAATCTCCAAGTGGAACCAAGAACTATCAGTGAAATGACACTAATCAAAATCCTAGAAGGTGACTCACCCACCTGCAAATATCTATATATGGATCCCTCATCCTAGAGATCCAAAGGCTGGAAGTTTGTATTTTGTAAGGAAGTGCTGTTGGTTTCTCTGTGAAACATTGTAGTGTTGGGTGATCTAGCTTTTCATGAGGTGAAGAGGGCTTGTTGACCTCTACTGGTCAACTACCCATGCTGTACACCACCTATTTTTTTTTTTACAAAAAAGAGGCAGCACCTGATCAGCATGTCCGTGCCATCCTGCAGTCATCAACAGCTTGATCAATCGTTTCTGTAAACCCAGTCTGCATGTATTAATTGTAAATAATCCTAGCAGATGTGAGTCGTGTTGTAAATTGCCTAGGTGGACCTAACTTTCCTATGATAATCTATGTCCCGGAAGGTTTTTCGTCTCACCGATCCACGGATCGACAGAGTTTTCCTTCAAACCTAACCCCAAAGCCGGGATAGATTTTGTCAGTGGAATTTTAGATAATCCTAGTGTGTTAGCCTGCTAGATTATAGTCAACACCTGCTAGATTATAGTCATGTCGCAGAACTGGGTGATTTGTGAGGGTCTGTGTTAAAGGGGTTTTTCTACCTTAAGAT
>APFE031111640.1:24305-44891 GCA_000404065.3 Pinus taeda
TAGGCTGAAGGAAAACTCTGCCGATCATGGATCGGTGAGACAAAAAACCTTCCGGAACGTAGATTATCACTAGAAAATTAGGTCCACCTAGGCAATTTACATACATGACTCAGTTCTGCTAAGATTATTTACAATTTACACATGCAGACTGGGTTTACAATCATAATATGATCAAGTCGACGATGACTGTCGAATGGCACGGACACGTCAATCAAGTGCTATCCCTTTTGCGAAAAAAGGGGGTGTACTGCTATGGGAAGTTGACACATAGTGGTCAACACAGTGTTCTCCATATTTACCCAATCCTTAAACTGTGAGTAATTGGTGGTCTAAAGCCTTGTAGTCTGGGGGTGTTCACACATGTCTGGATTCAAGCAAAGTAGGAGTGGTTATCTGGCTTGAACAAGCATCATTCCTTTTATTCATCCATTTCCAACATCATGTTGAATTTATAATGTTCTCGAGCATCTCTGAGATACAACCTAGGAGAGTTTCTTGGGGTGATAACAGTAGCTGTTGGGGAAACTGTGCATGATTCAGAGCTAGTTAAAGTTCCTCTGAAGGGGTACGTAAAGCACTTGTCCACTTTTGTGTATGGGATTCTTGCTCTTCAACAACGTCCTGATTGGAGTCGGTTATGGGATGAATTTGCCTAGAAGAATACTTGGGAAAACTCATGACCGAAGGATAGAAAAAGGGCGAAAAAGAGAAAAATGAGCTTGCTTTTGTTGCACAAGCGAAAATGGGCAAAGCAAAGGCCGAGCAGAACCAAGGTGGAGGAGGATCTTTACAGAACAAGAAGGAAAATGACATGAGCAAATTCAAGTGCTTTGCTTTTCATAAGCTCGGGCATTTTTCCAGTCAGTGTCCAAACAAAAAGAAGGGCAAGGGAAAAAACTGCTACAACAATTACTGCGTAGATGGGGGAGATGGCTTAGAAGTTTGAGAAAATTTCTCCTTATTATCTTGCCTTTCTAGAACTGTCACAAGAGGTGTCTAGTTTGTGGATAGTGGAGCATCTCATCATATAACATGATCTTGAGACTTCTTCACCAATATGACCAGGAGGCCCAAAGATGTACATGTGAAACTTGGTGACAAGGCCAAATATGCAGTCGAGGGAATTGGGAGTATTACGTTCTAGATGGAATCAGGTGGCATCATGGAGGTGAATGAGGTGTCATATATACCGGGTTTGGAGAATGCTTTTATTTTCGACCATAGAAGACAAAGGGCTGGAGGTCAGATTTACAGGAGGTGTAGTGGTTGTTTGGTCGAAAGGGACTTATTTCAGCAAGAAGAGGGTGGTTGGTAGAAGGGAGAGAGATCTCTATCTATTGAGAGGGTTGTTGAGAAATCTAAGGCATAGAAATTAGGTGTTTTCTCTTTGATGATAACTGCTTGTGAATGCTTTTTACTTCTTTAGATTAGGATCTTTTCTTTCCTTAGATTATTATTGCATTCTTGTTCATCAAACAACTACCAATGCATAGACAATAAAGAGACAAGAGACACAAAATGTAGGTGATCAGCCAGGGCCGAAATCTCTCCCACTTGAGAGGAAAACCCAAACGAATTCTTCTTCTTATAGAGACTTCAATTGATGAATACCAAGACCAAGACGCTTGACCTATTTGCCTCTCTAAGACCAAGTCAACTTACTTCATGTCAAAGTTAACCCTTTGATGATTCAGCTACAATTTCTTCTTCAATGCTTTCACTTCTCCAACACAGATTTGAACTTTTCGGCTTCCTTGACTCTAATCTTCGACCTTCTGCAGTGGACTCTTCTTTCTCGCACGTGTGACAGATTTAGGGTAAATTCTGTCAACAACAATACATGCATCTTTTAGATAACAATGGTATGTTCTATGCTAAAGACAATTTATTTCAATGTTCCTTTAGCAGCTCAATGACAAATCCAATTATATCTAGTAGCAATCACATAAACTTATAAACATTGACAGTAAATGTAGATAGAACATAAAATCATATGCAGAAGACAAGCCAAGGCAAGAGGACACAAGATGTGGCGGATGCCAGGGACAAACCCCAATGTGGGGAAACCCTTTAATCAAATCTTTTTATTATTCTTCAATAGTTCAACAGAGAGAGAGAGTACAAATATAAGCCCATAACAGATCTGCCAAATCAACCCTAACTAGAAAGTCAACGTGGTCAAAGCTGCCCCAAAACATCCTCCAATCAATAGTCCAATTTGGCCTTCAAATCAACTCAAACTCTTCGGTCAAACCTAGTCAAAGGAGAGAGAAAGTCTGCGGTAATTTTTTGCAGTCAAAACTGAAGTCAATGCTAGTCAAACTATCCCCAAATACCTTGATTTTTGTGCCAATAAATGCAACCTAGAAAATCAGAATTTTGGCCCAAAAATCGAGGTCAACGCAGGTCAAACTCCCCTTGGTCAACGCTTTGAAATTCTGGCTTGACTTACCCAGAAAAACTCGACCTCCTGCCACACGTGCGAAGTAGAGAGAGAGGGAGCTGCCACACATGCGAAGAAGAGAGATGCCTCCAATTGCTGTACGACCCAATCAAGAGACAGAAGAAGATGTGAGGAGATGATGATCAGATGAGGAAAAGGTTTCTCCTATTTATACACTTCGTTGGAGGTGAAAAGACACATCTATTGGGCTTCATGAGCCTACATTTCACTGGAGCTGACCTTGAAAATTTGTCCATAGGAGAAATAAATTCATAATTCCATTTTTGCTTGTTAGAATGAGATGATCTTTATATCAAAATTGTACCTATCTGAAAGAGGAATCCAATGCAATAATCATCTCCATCATATGAGTTTCCCTAAGGTGGAATTCGAACCTAGTTGCTAATTTTAACACCCTCTCAACTAGGGAGAATTCCACCAGCCAATCCATGATCATGCCAACTAGTCATCTTGTACCATGATGCAATCACTGCTCTGCTGAACCATGAAGAAATAATGAAGAAAAAGTGATCGAGAGTGTATCATACCACTCTCCACTTACTAAAGTCAGTCCTTAATCCCAGATCAAGTTGTTGAACACCATGCATCCTAGTCATAGGGAGAACAACAGTACACGTTGCGTCCATCGGTAGTGCTATGGTCCCTAACCAACTTTTTCCATCTCATTGACTAGGTGAGAGGTACTTCCCATGAGTCTCGGATTCTATGGGTAGGATGTGTGTTGGGGCATCAACAGGAGAAGGTGAACCACTCATCCTGCTCATATGCTATAGGAGAAGGTGAACCACTCATCCTATGCATGTGTCAATTGTAGGGGAAGGACTCACCCTACATGCATGTGTTTGGCTAGGGGAAGGTGGACCACTCACCCTACACGTACGTCAACCATAATGGGGTATCACAGGGAAAGGTGAACCACTCACCCGGTATCCAGCGTACCACTAGGGGAAGGTGAACGACTCACCCTATGGTCGCTCATAGCTAGCTCTAAGAAGTACCCCACGCCCCCAAGAGCTCCCAGAGCTCTGTGTACGACTCATACGAGACCCTCATAAGAGGGTTGTTCCACAACTCCAAGTCTCTCTCGGAAGGTTAAGAATTTGACCTTCCTGAGAGGCTTCATGAGAATGTCAGCAACTTGCTCATCTGTCCTGATGTGTTGGAGCCTAACTGCTCCCTGTTGTACCATATCCCGGATAAAGTGGCACCTGCTATCAATGTGCTTGGAGCGGGTCGTGAACACGAGATTCTCTGATAAACGAGTCCCACTTTGGTTGTCGCAGAAGATCACGGTCGTATCTAGCACGTGCTCAAATAGTTCACTGAAGAGCTTCCTCAACCAGACTGCTTCACAACGGGCCATACTCACAACGATGTATTTGGCCTCGGTGGTGCTTAGTGCAACCGATTTTTGTTTCGTGCTCATCCAAGACATAAAAGTAGACCCCAAATAGAAGCAACACCTAGACGCGTTCTTACGATCCACCACACTGCCAGCCCAGTCAACATCTGAATATCCATGTAGCCTCAAATCCCTGACAGTGTATCTCAGTCCATAGTGGATAGTGCCCCAGAGATATTTCAAGAGATTCTTGGCAGCGATGCAATGAATGTGATGAGGCTTGACCATATATTGACTCAAATGTGTTCACGGCCAAGCATATGTTAGGACATGAATTGACCAAGAACATCAGTGCTCCCACAAGTTGACGATACTCGGTAGGGTTCGCCAATTCGGGCCCAACAACACGTCCACATAGCTTCTTGAAGTTAAGTTCCATCAGAGTAGTCACAGACTTGCAGTTCACCATCCCACATCTTTCAAGTAGCTTCACAATATAGTTTCCTTAAGAAAGGAAAATCTCACTTGGCTTTTGCCAGACCTCCAATCCTAGGAAATAATGTATCAGTCCTAGTCCTTCATCTCGAACTCGGAAGCCAACTCCCTCTTGCATTGATGAATGAGAGGGTCATCACCTATGAGAAAGAGATCATCCACATAAAGGACCAGAATGAGAGATTTGTCCCTTTCAACGTTGAAGTATAGGTTCGGGTTCGCATTGCTTCTTGTAAATCCCAGGTTCATAAGATAACTATTGATCCTCTCATACCAAGTCCTAGGGGTTTGCTTCAACACATAGAGGGCTTTCTTCAACCTGAATACATGTGTCTTACGATCTTGAACCTCAAACCCCTCGGGTTGTTCCACATATATTTCTACCTTAAGTGAACCATGCAAGAAGGAAATTTTGACATCCATCTGATGAAGGTTCCATCCTTGCGCGGTTAGCCTAACTCGGTGACACGTAGCACGAGAAAACCACTTTTCTCGCGTGCTCTCAGGTGGATAATGATCATGCAAGATTACGCGATAGCCGTTGGATCAAGCGGGGTTGATCAACGGTGGAGATCAGCCAAGCTAGTTAGCGATCGGGTGACGCGATAATCGTTGGATCAAGGGTGTGACAGATCAATGGTGAAGATTTGGAGTGCATAAAGTGGGTGGAAGAATTCATGATAGCTGTTGGATCAAGCTAGACAAATCGACGGTGGAGATTTGGAGAGCATCAAGTCAAGCGTTGAAATGAATCAGATAGTGATTTGTCAGGTTTGTTGTGGATCGGACGGTAAGGAGATCTACAGGTATAATCCGCTTAAGGCGTGATTTATTGGCTCGCACTTAAGTATTTCGTGCTGAAGGAAATGTGAATATGAGTGAGATCTATTACAGAAAGAGAGTGATTGAAGACGATAACGATGAAATGAACCAAATACTTAATTAAGACAACAAATTCCAAAGCTTATGCGATAACTAGAAATCTAAAACACAACCAATCTACTCTACCCTGCTGTAATGAAAATGCAGCTACTTAAGCGAATGAACGTTTAAACCATGAATCTATGCACTAGCATACGTGTACAGTAAAGAGGAGCCTTAGTTGTTAGGGTTGGGCCCCAACTCAAGAGCTTGAGCCCTCTGAGTTAACTCAGTGTTGGCTCAAAACAAAACTCATACTTGTTATCAAAACAATGGATTACATCAAAAACTGTCACAAGTCTTGCAACTTGAAAATAAAAATAGAGTTTTACAATCAAAAGTCTGAATAAAAATTGAATCCCACTGAGGTCCTAGGCCTCTCTACTTATACTTCTGAAGTCTCCAACGACTTCCTTAAAATTAGGGACGCTCGGCTCCCAAACTAGAGATAAACTGGTGCTTTGACTTCCACTTGCTCGGCTGCCTTCTAGTCCTCATGATTTGGCTGGTTGCACTCCACGCTGATGAAGGAATATTTGAATGGAGGGGTAGTAAATGAGGAGGATTTCCCTCCTATAATTCCTTTCCCTTGTCCCATTCGAGTTTTGACCAAGATCTTTGCCAAAATGCCTTGTTTTTACCCTTTAATCTTGCATTACATGCACATTAGACCACAAAGCAAAATATCCAACTCTAACTCATCTCATAAGCAAAATATAATCAAAAGTATGCAATAAGTTGTGAGAATAGTTGGTTTGACTAAGCTAGGAGGTGAATTAAGGCCCATATAATTACCCAATGATGAGGCTTATCAATATTATCTTTCCAAAATCAAATTTTCCATTTGTTCTAGGTGGCCTTACTTGCCCGAAGGAAACCAAGTAGCCACCTATCAACATTAAAAAATGTCCAAAATTTAAATAAATCTTTCTCTATTAGTCTAACAACATTATCTGTACTATCTATACTGCAATTCAAGTTTAACAAGTAAAAGCTATTCGTCATAAAACTTCAACAAAATGTAGCTGGACCTCTGATTCAATCCTCGTTCGAGGATATTATTGGGGCTGGCACTTTGGCACTAGAGCCCAGCATCTTGCTCCTCTTCATATCTTGTAGTGTTTGTTCAATTCTCCCCAGTGCTAAGTTGTTTCGATAAGTTTAGATTTGCACTGTCGCTATCTCCCTGAGGAGTTCTACTCTGATGGGATCCTTCTCCTTGGTGTCCTCCTTTGCCTCCGAACCTTTGCTTTTTGCTTGTTCCCTATTGAGAGTCATAGCCTGGGCCACCACGTTCTTCATGATCTAGTATTGATGGATCGTCTGTCTGAAGAGAGTGTGCCATCCGTGGGAGTTCCTTGGGTCATGAACCATGTCCTCCCATTCTTCCATAAGAATGTCTTGGTTCTTTATGTTGTCATTTAGTTCTCGCTCCCAGCCAACTATTTGACTCGGACCTCCGGTGGGGCCATGTAAGTATCGATGAGGGTTTTCATGTGTTCTCATCCTGTTTTTCTCCCTCTCTTGCTTTGCTCTCTATTGGGGCCACTCGCCCCCTCAACAGTGTTTTTGCCTGTGTCTCTCTTACACTTCCTGGTTGCCTCTTTTCCATCTCTTGCCATGTTGTCTTCGTTGCTGCTACTGTTTGCTTCTTTCTTTTTGCTAGCCTCCACTCTGTGCTGGACGTAGTTTGTGGTGAGACCTATCACATAACCATAAAAAGTATCAGTTTGATGTTGTACATAGATCCAAACAATTTTCCATTTACCTGTGCCATGTTTAGTATCCCTTTCAAGGCCGTATTTGAGACTTTTTATGGTTCCTTTTAGCTTTCCCCAACTTTTTCCTTGGTTTTGGGTTATGCTAGCCCTTTCTTCTTTTACCTTCGGGTTATTCTCGCTTCGTCGTCTATCACTCAAACAACGCGACAGAGGCATCCACACAAGACCGCCACCAGGGTAAACAAAATTACTATTCTGTACTTCGCAGGGAAGCTTGGCCATGGAGAATTTCTTTGAGCGTCTAAACAACAGGACCTTGGCCCTGTTCTTCGCCGCACCAGGTAAATTTCTTCTTCTTCCTCTTTATTCTATGTAACTCTCCGTTTTTCCCCTCTGTTTTACCTGAGCAGTTTCCAGTAGGAATCGCAAGGGCCACACTCTCTCGCATTTCATTTCTTGAGGTTACCGTGGTGGAAACCTCTCCATTCCTAGTACATGCACCATCCTCTCCTAGCCGTAGGCACCACAAGGTCATAGTGAGCTTCCCCATCCTAGTATCCTTACTAGGTTTGCTAGTCTTTTCTCTGCTTGCTCCTTTCTTTCTGGGCTCCATCTTCGGCGCCATGGTTTTCATTCTCTTATCTTTTCTTATGAAATCTACAATCTTCACCCATCTAGGGTTCGAGGAGTTCTTAGATTCATCCCTACCAAAATCCCTCCTTATGCTGGACACTTTTCTTAGTTTTTTAAAGAAAGGCATCCTAATTCTTAAGAGGTTCAGGGCCAGAATAGCGACATATCGACTAACAGAGCTGGTTCCATTGCTATCCCCAGGTGTGTTGTCATTCCTCGGCCACCTTTCTTCTCTCTTGCTCTTGTTCTCTCCCTTTGCATGCAACTGCCTATTGACTGTTTTCTTTTATGTTTTATTCCTCTTCCCATTCTGTCCTTGCACTTCTCTTCCACCTATTTATCGAATTTACTCCCTGCACTGATCCCTACGCCGTCACCTTGGAATGATGACCCTTCGTCCTCTCACGCTAGCTCTCATTAACTCTCACTTGCTCCCGGTTGCTCTTGCCGCACGTCCTCTTCCCTCGTTTTGCCACTTGCTGGCGTTCTCCTGCCCACACTCCCGCTGGCCTCCCTGCCATCCTCGCTGTCTTCCTTTCCCATCACAACTAGCCTGCTTTTTGGGTTTGTGCCTTCCTTGCCTTGTCTATCCACTTGCCCTTTCCCTGTCATTTCCCTCCACTTCTCACTCTTTTTTATGGTTCCCTGCCCCCTCTCCACTAACCCACGTCCTCCACGTTGCTACGCCCCGATCAGGGGTTAGCAAAGAAAACTAGTTTTTTTTTTTTATTTCCCATTTGAAATTCAAAAACTTGTCTATTGTGATAAGGCTAAAATGTAAAATGCCTCTTTAAATGTCAAATGCCCCAAAAGCGGGCTGTTGGCACCAGTAGAAAGTCTTGAAAGTTCATCCAAGCGATCCCTGCGAAACACCAATTTCCTGAATCTTGAAAAACATGTGTAGATTCAGGGTATGATGGTGCGCTGAAGCGGGAAGTTTTCGTTTCTCTCAAAGTACAAACGTTAGAGGGACCTGCCAACACAATCGATTTCAAAGAAAATGCAAGCGAATGAATGACCCTGAAGGTTTTTGGAGAGGCCTTGACCAATGCGTTCAGCAGCGCATACTCTCCGAGCATCGATCAATATCAAGTCCATGGTATACACCACCAAAATCTGGAAAAACTTGTTGCAAGGTAATCCAGATTCCAAAACCCACCATTTTCAAGTTCAGGCTACCTCGTGTAATACTCTCTCGAAGGAAAATTCGTCGGAGGGTCGAATCCCCGAGAAAACTACCAATTTAGCATGTGAAAAATCAGAGAAACACGGACTAAGGGATTTTGAAGGATCGACATGGAGGAATAATAAAAGGTTTAAGAAGCCCTCCCAAAAGCCTGATCATATCCTTTTAACCAGTCGTGTTCAAGGCTTTGGGGCCGAGATGATTGAAAATTGCATGAACCCTAATGTTCCTAACCTGAATTCCCTCATCATTGGACTATGTGACCAACGAAAAGCTGAAGACGCTATACTCTTGTTAGAAAATGTGGAAATTCGAGGGTGTTTTCCCAGTCAGGAGTGTTGTGCTGCGCTGATAAGGGAACTTTGCAGGGCAATGCAGGGTGATAGGGCTTATTGTATTGTGAGTAATGCCTTTAAGATAAAGCGTAAAGATACTCGATATTTGAACGTTTGTGTCTATGCATTCTGCAAAGCTGGGCAGCTTGAAAAGGCTGAAATGCGTATAGAAGAGAGCATTTATTGGGGTTGTGTTCTGGATATGATAACATATAATTCATTGATTGCACGTTTTGTCAGGCTGATCGAGTAGAATAAAGGAGGTCGGTTATGTTCCAGATGTTATTAGTTATAATACAGTGATATCTGGTTATAATAGGAAAGCGATGTTGTCGCATTCGCTGAAAGTTTTCGAAGAAATGGTGCGGAATGGAATCTCTCCAGATGTTTGCAGTTACAATTCCATGATCCATGGTTTCTCCAAGGCTGGTAAATTGGAAGATGCGAACAAGCTTGTGCAAGACATGATGGCAAGAGATCTTGTTCCATGTGATATCACTTATAATATTATACTAAATTGACTCTGCAAGAGCGGCAAGGCATCAGACGCTCTCAGATTGTTCAGGAAATTGAAAGGTCTGGGGTTTTCTCCCAGAATTATCACTTACAATATACTTATTGATGGGCTTTGCAAGGCTGGAAAATCAAATGATTCGCGTAAACTTCTGAAGGAGGTTGAGGAGCGGGGATACGTCCCAACTATTATTACATACACGACAATAATGAACTGCTGCTTTAGATCAGGAAAGATTGAACAGGGGCTCATGTTGTTTTCGGAGATAAAAAGCAAAGGTTATGCTTGTGATGCTTTTGCATATTGTACAGTAATCACTGGTTTGTCTAAGCTGGGTAAATTTCGAGAAGCTTCTGCTTGTATAGAGCATATGTTGAGCAGAGGCATTGCTTTGGATCTCGTGACATATAATTCACATTTTTTGCAAAGCAGGTGAACTAGAAAGAGCCTTGCGATTGCTATATGATATAGAGTCAAGTGGTTGGATTAGTGATGTTTACACCAACACCATACTCATTACTGGGCTTTGCAAAGCAGGTGATATCGATGCAGCCTATAGGCATTTTGAAGGAATGATAAGAAGGGGCTGTGTCCCAAACGTTGTAACATACAATGCATTGATTGCTGGTTTTTGTAAAGCTGGAAAAGTGGATATTGCAATTGATCTATTCAAAAGGATACAAAAGAAAGATCGTATTACATATACCTCCTTAGTGCATGGGCTTTGCAAAGCAGGAAGAGTTCTCTACGCTTACAATGTTTTGCTTAGCTGTTTAAAAAATCATATTACCATTTGTGCTGCAGCACATGATGCAGTTGACGTTGCTCTCTGTAAGTCCAGTTATTATTGCGAAGCACGGAAACTAAAATCTGTTAGTCGAATGACTAAGATTTTGTAGGGGTAATTTTTTTACTTTGAGTTGGCAAAGCTCAGGGATTGCACATAATTCCATTCTTGCAAGGCAACCACATTGTTACATGGTTTGGGGGGTCTGTACTGACTGCTTATGAATTTTCGATCAGCATGGTCTGGCTGTTACGATGACGCTCATAGCAGTCTATTAGGCAACCATAAGATGAAATGATATGCAAGTATATTGAAAAATCCTTTGCTGATTCCTTTTCCATATGGTACTTTGGATAGTGCCCTTATAAATGTCTTTTTTCGCTGACTTAGACAGAAATTGTGATGTGTATCTTGTATTAAATTACAAAGGTGAACAGCTTAACATTTTTGCAATATCAATGCCAAAGTATGAATAACCAGATCATATTGTTGATATTTCAAACAAAATCAGCACTAAACATATGGATTCTTTGCAGATCCATGTATCCCGAGGTGAAGACAATCATGCCAAAAGTTACTCAAGGAATGCTGACATACTTCAAAACAAGTGGGAAGCGTCAACCAAATTTAGTGTGGACGCTGACTTCTTTCCTTCAGTCTTAATGCGGCATCTATTGAGTTTGCTGACCCTTTCGGGAGAAAACTATAAACCCAAATGGCCACTTTGTGAATACTGTCTGTCTTGCTGGACTTGCTTCTGCCTCTCAAGGTGTACCAAATAATTAAATATGAAAGTGGAGTGTTCGATGCCTACTGTGATGTTAATTACCCTTTAACTAGGGAAAGGTGTTTTGCATTGTTGTTCATTCATAATGAAGCAGCGAAGATTTTGAGAAGCAATCAGCATATCTCTTAATTCTATTCAAGAATGGATTTACCTGGGAAATTTCGAATATTCTAGTGGTCAGCTCCACAATGTCATGAAAGCATATGAGGAGGTATGTGAAAATTAATTCTTATCTTGTATAATCATATAATGGTCCTAGGCAATAAGAAGGTTCAATCATAAAAACTGTTAGGGAATATCATTTTTGGTAGCATCTCTATCATTAAATCTGTGATATATGAGATTGTAAAATTTTAAATAGCAATATCAGGTTAAAAGTGCTCAGTTACATATCATATAATGCTCTATTAAAACCTCAAAATTGAGTGCTACAGCATGAATAAGAAAATATGACACAAACTTCCGTTTTCAAGACCATGCATATATTTAAGGGAATTATAGCAAGATGCTTCATAGCACTTTGACTGCTGAGTATCTGCCACCTATTAAGAAATTGGATGCCATGTTGCAGTTATGATCTGACTTAATGGCTATTATCGCTTCCTTTTGAGCGACAGCCCCCTTGCAGTGGCACATTGCCCTGTAAGGGCAGACATGTCACATAGGAGAATCAAAGTTTCGTGGGTGCATTACCAACACCTTGATTTCACCAAACAAGTGAGAACCCTTTGAGGAATTTTGAGTCAATAATACCCAGACCTAGAATCCAAAATTTTAGGCTACATGTAAAGTGTATAAAATCCTCCATTTTGGTTTGAGCAGAAAACACAGAAAGAGTGCAAGCAAACTAATACGATCCTGCTAGATATTTGTTTAGTCCAACCAGTCAAAGATTGGTGAGTGTAAATCAAATCCCAGATCATTGACCTCACCAACAAAGTCTCCAAACATCAATTCGATGCAATTTCTTGGAAGAGACAACAAATGCCCATAATTTCAAAATGCACAGAAAGATTGATTTTCGAATACCTTCAGAATTTTCACTGGTTAAAATAAAGGCAGGCAAGGAATCACAAGATAGTGATATATTAAATTAATCACAAGTTATCTGGATCCAAGGCTGCCCCTTAACTAATTAGGTAGATAGAATTAACTGCAGCTTACAACAAAGCACACTACAGTAACAAGTACAATTGTATAGTAAACCAAGCTAACCTTTTTTTTTCATTTTTTGAATTCTTTGAACATTACTGGGAATATTTGGCAAATGTAAATAAATATTTTGTAAGGATGTGTAGAAAGAATTATTTGGGGGCAAGATTCAATATTTTTAATAAATGATCAGCCGAAGACAAGGAATTATATGTTGGGGATACATTGAAATATTCACAAATGAGCTTTGATTTTATAGAAAAATATAAACTATTTCATTTCTTTCACGTGTTTCTTATTTCAATGTTACCATAAAATTTGTTCTAGAACTATTGATTTTTTTAGGTTATAGAGGCAAAAGCTTGTGTAGTGCAACAACATGGTGTTAACTTTTAATACCAACTCTAATTTATTTTTCCTCAACAATTAATTTATACCCAGAAAATATTTTGCTCAATAAAATTTGAAAACTGTTGGAAAATAATTACACTGGTATTTTTAACTTCAGAAGTAAAATTGCAGTGGAAATAAAATAGGAAAATTAACCACAGGAAGAACAAAAATTTCTGCCCAAACAATTTCTCGTTCACTTTATTAAATCTGGAAAATTAGGGCCTTGAACCACAAAGATTACAAAAAATATATGGCACAATTGGAACCTGGGATTCGGTCCACTGGAATTTCAGTCTCTAGAGAAATTCGGCCCTCTAAAAGTTCAGCCATACTAGAAAAATTTGGCCCTGGAAAACTTTGCTCCTTCTCCCGCAAATCGACCTTCTCCTTCTCCACCTTTGCAGCCCCTTGTGCACTAGGAAACTCGGCCTCTTTATATTTTTGGCCTCCTCTTCAAGCTCAACCTCCCTGAATTTCATTCCTGAAAATTCCTTGCTGCACACCTTTCACTTCTCTTCAGTCATTGAGTCTCTTACTCCTTGAGAAAATCGCTTTTGCAATCACAATGTCTTTCACCTCTCCTTTAGGCTTATTTTATAATTTCATTAAGCCAAATCCCTAACCCTAATCTCCTAAGTGATGAATGGCTGGGATTATATCCAAAGCCTCATTTGAGATCTAAGGTAGAGATTAGATCTAAGTCAATTAAATAATTAAATAATTAATTCTTAGAAACTTGGCTTAATTGTCAACATTAATTAAATAAATAATTAATGTACTTTTCATAAGTTTTTTTTTTGGTTGGCTAATTGTTATAGACATATTTGGGCACTGCAACCCCAATCACATATGTCCATAAACCAAAGGCTTATAAACCCCTAAAAGTGTTGTTTTATACCCTAAAGGAATAAGGTCAGCTGATTACATCATTTCCCAGAAATTCTTCCTGAAAAACTGCTCAGAACTAGTCAAAACTAGACCATACAGACTGCTCCATGCTAAGGGTGTGATGCATCTCACTTGCAGCACACAGAGGGTGCGATGCATACTGACAAGCCCTTCTGTAGGGTGCGATGAGTGAGAGTAGACAAATGGAAGAAGTAGTGTGCTAAGTGGAAACCCAGGGAATCTTCTAGAAACTTCCCCTGTGACACTTGCCTCTCTGAATTCGCCCAGGGATGAGTAAGATTGTGAAATCTCCAAGTGGAACCAAAAACTATTAGTGAATTGACACTAATCAAAATCTCAGAAGCTGACTCACCCACCTGCAAATATCTATATATGGATCCCTCATCCTAGAGACCCAAAGGCTGGAATTTTGTATTTTGTAAAGAAGTGTTGTTGGTTTCTCTGTGAAACATTGTAGTGTTTGGTGATCTAGCTTTTCATGAGGTGAAGAGGGCTTTCATGCTGGGAGGATGGTGCTAGATCAGATCACTAGGTTGTAATCCTCTCTTCTACTACTTCTATCAATAAAGCTATTTGAGTTTTTCTCCATATACTTGTATATTTCTGAATCTTGTATTGGTGTATGCATTTGTATGGTTAATATACATTTGATCTTATATTTTTTATGGTTATAGATCTCCATGCTTTGATGGTATTATGCTGCTTTGACTCTACAGGTGTTCTTTGAAGCGAGACAAGTGAGGAAGGAGTGGCGAAGCTCTGTCAAAGGAGGGAGGAAACAAGCAAGGAGACAAGCGAAAGACTGAGGTTGGTACTCTTTGCTTCTCTCTCATCTATCTCTCATAAAGGAAAACACAAGTAACTTTGGTCTGTTCGTTTCTAAGATAGCTACCCGTCTTAGTGGGACTAGCAGCTCGGAATGGACACTAGTTTTCCCGATAACAAAATGGCGACTCCACTGGGGAGCGAATAGTTTGTTTGTTTGTTTCTATTTGTTTACTTTATAAACTACAGACGGAGCCTGAAGTTAATCCAGCTAGCCTTCGAATTGCATTTGCTATGCAAGTGCAAAGTAGATTAACACTGCTTCATTGAATCTCCGGGTTTGTTTATGAACTGAACCACTGACTTGCAAACATCCTAAATGCCCTGGTGGTAGCTCAAATAACCTCATTAGATCAGCCCCTGTACTTTGTGTTTACTGTCTATCATTAGCTCAGCCTAAATCCCTGAACTTAGCTGCAAACTGTGAGTGAAAACCAAGCTCAATCTCGTCCCTGGACCATCGCACTGTCTCTCATTGGAAACCTCGATGCATCGCACCTCCCGTGTGTTCCAGGTGAGATGCATCCCTGTTTCCCTGTGTTACAAGTGCGATGATTGAGTGAGACTGTTTCTACCTCCAGATTTTGGTTTTTTCTTCATTGTCTTCAGCTTTATTCAGTAGTTTCGCTGTCTATGACCAGTATATCACTGTTGCATTATTCAACCTCCATTGATAAGGAATTGTGAATGTTTTTAATGTATTTTTCATTATATACAGTCCTCCTTTGCAAAAAGTAGCTTAATCGAACTGTTGTCTTTTGATTTGAAAGTGACGCAATTGTCGTTTTCAGTCAAGAAAAAGAGTGTCGTAAAGTCTTCCTCTTTTAGATAGTCAATTACACTTTTGCTATTGTATTTGATTTGAATTATCAATTCTTTGAAGTGTTGAAAGCAGTTTTCAAGTCGAAATTGAAAGTGTCGTCTTAGTCTTCCTTTTGTTTTTGAAAATAAATTGCTAAAGTGTCGCTTTGAACAAAAGTAACTTAGATCTGTACTTAGTTTTCTTTTTGTCATTCACACATTAAGGAAACTGAAAAACAAATACATGTATGTGCATTTGCATTTAGACTGCATGCAGAAATTGATTTAGGAAAAGTGCATTTTAGTGTGTGCTCTCTACTCTATGTTGAAAGAATTTTACTTCTCTTTCCTTAGTAGCTAGGATTTTCATTGCTAAGAGAAAGTAAACGACTGTTTATCATCTTAGATTGCATATTTAGGAATTGTATATCTACGTCACGCGGAGAACCTTAAAGGCAAACTTCTTAAGAAAGATCAAATGTAAAATAAACCTCAATGAACATAAAAACGCTTTGGAACCTAATGCACAACATCTAGAGGTCTAGGCTAGAGACGTATTCCGGCGTCGTAAAGCCTGGTAACTATCATTTTCATCGTAGGTTGGGTGATTTATCCTCTTTGATACGACAAGTGCCAGTACGGACTTGTGCTCCCATGTACCGTCGAGTATATATTGGGAGACCACAATAGGCTATATCCTTTATCCTTAGGAAGTCATGTCTGCCGCCCTATCGACCGCAATGCACTGAACACAGCATTCGAGAAGATTGGCTGCCGTACCGTAAAAAGTATTTTGCAGTTTTCCGATTGGTTTGGTAATCCCTCTATCTAGATTTCTAGAGTAGTCTCTTTCATTCCTTTTCAGACTCCTTAAAGGAAAAGGTCCATCTGAGCACTTGTCATTTCAGGCTCATTAAAAATCGAAGGCGACTAGAGTTATCTTTAGCTTTTTCTCGACTCTTAAAAATTGAAAAAGCTAGTTGTGTCAAAGCGTCTAAAATTTATTTTAATCGGAATAGCGTCACTGTTCCCTCGTTGGTCTTAAGTTGAGAAAAATGGAGTCCACCAACCAAGGATTTCCCCTAGTCCTTTCTCCTCTTGGGGAGATGTTGGTGCACCTCATATGGCCACATTGTCCCTCCCAGGACTGACAATCGGCTTTCCAATATGGCTCTTCTCGACCTTTGTCGTTCAAACCGTCGCGATTCCTGAGCAATCAAGTCAGCAACTAGATGATACTAGAGTTACCCCCCAACCTTCTGCTTCGCTTGTTTCTCCCTCCCCTCCTTCCTCTTCGCTTGGTAAAGCTGGTAAAGCTAAAGACCAAGTAATTGAGAAGAAGAAGAAAGGGAAGGAGAACGAGAAGAAAAAGAAGGAGCCAAAGGCAAAAAGGGGCAACCGTGCATCATCTAGCGAAAATCCACACACTGCACCATCCAAACCAAAATCTCCATGTGTCATTTGCAAAGGGGACCACTATCATCGAGATTGTCCTTGCATCCCTCGAATCTTAAGGGATTGGTCTCCTCGTTTGCGCAATCCAGTGTCATCAACCTCTGACGATCATGTTGAGAGTACACCATCAACTAGTGAAAACGAAGTCTCTGGACAGAAGGGAAAATGTAAATTTCCTTGCAAACTGTGTGAAGGCAATCATGCCGTCCACCGTTGTCCCTTCCTGGATGAAGCTAAAAGAGTCTTGGATAACCATCCTGCTTCACCGCTACGGCTTCCTCCTGGGTACAAGAAACTCTTGCCGAGTCCATCGCTAGTTGAAAATCCGACTGACACGGCTTTGTGGTCGGTCGAAGCATCTATCATTGAAGATAAACCCTCTGAATCCACACCAGACGAAAGTCAAAATGTCGACGCGGTTGTCGACCCGGTCCTGTCTTCGGAAGGTCCATCTTCAGATGATACAGTCACCGAAGAGAATGAGAACGACACTGTTCAAATTCTTTTCGCAAACATAGACTTCGATTAACATGGGGGCAATCTACCCGTTCCTTTACCATAGGAAGTTCGTCAAGGTCATATCCGGCCATTTATTCGGTCTCACCTCCGAGCAACCTAGTCGTTTCCTTCGATTGGAATCTACTAGGCAGATCCCGTTTACCATCTAATGTACCATTCCAAATCATTGTACAAGCTTACAGAATGGTCATGATTGGTACCATCATAGATGAAGGTGCTTCTGTGAGTATCCTTTCCTCAACTGCTTGGAAAGCGCTTGGTTTGCCATCGCTTTTGCCAGAGAATTTAACAGGGTTCGATAAAGGAACCAGTCGACCGTTAGGGATCCTTCCGAGTTTGCCCATAACTTTGAGAGGGAAAACCGTGTATTTGAACGTAATGGTAGGACAAGGACCTTTAGATTATAATCTACTCTTTAGGCGTGACTATATTTATAGCATGGGAGCCATTGTCTCCTCACTCTTTCGAGTAATGTGTTTTCCGCATGAAGGCCGAGGGGTCCAGCTCGTAGACCAACTTTCATTCCTCGGCTCACACAGCTAATAGTGAAATACCATCCCTAACTGGTCTTTTCACGCAAGGAATGTCTCATCAATCTCTAGTCCGTCCGCCTGAAGAACGCGAGTAATTCGGTGGCCATGACTGAAACCCAGGGGCATGCACCCTGGTCTGCTTCGGTAGGAAAACTTTAGGTATAGGGTAGGTTTCCGCGAAGGATATATGACTAGTCTGACACACTTGTTTGTTTAGGGAAATGGGATTACACTGGAATAAGATATCTCCGTTAGAAGGTAGGCCTTTCCCGACAGAGCAAATGTTTTGTCTGCAAATTGAAGGGTAACCTGGAAACTCTACTTCGCTATACCTGGGGGCATGCAAACCTTTTTGCGCGCAAGTGAAAAGCGGCTAGCGTAACGCTAACCCCATAGTTTTGCTGACTTCAACTGCTTAAGTTAAGTGATTGGTCGAATCGACCGTTCACGTTTGTAGGGGCCAGATGGCACCAGCAAAGTAAAGGAAGAGTTTTCCTACCTAACCTCAGTAGTTAATTAACCCCTAGGACAGTAGTTGGTCGTTCCTAGATTGCATGCGAAAGGGAGTGGAGCAAAGTTTCGAATGGTGCAAGCTCCTTAAAAATTGAACCTATCGGTGAGACATCCTTATTATACGACTAGAACGAGCAGTTTTTATGCGAAGCTCAAGCTCGTTAAAAATTAAAACTAAGCATTGATCAAATGTTCCCCCAGAGTTTAAGCTCATTAAAAAATGAACCAACCTCCGGTAAATAACCATTGCGAATGCATTATCATCAGCTTTTTGAGTCCTGGTTGTGTTCTTACCATCACCTCCACTCTGTTTTAGCCGATCATATGCCTCCATTTGATTGTTTACCCTTTTGAGGAACAACTGTGACGAGTGATTCTGTTAGCCATCCTTGTGACATTGCCGTGATTGGAAAATTCCAAACCTTACCTGGAATTAGCAGCGACCCGAAAATATCACTCGTTCCTCAAAAACGGGTCTCCTTTAAGCTCTTTTCATTTGACTTGTAAAATATGAAAAGATTGCCAAGCAATTGGCCTTTTCAGCTCATTAAAGCTACCGGAAGTGCTATCCCTCCTCTAGATTTTAATCTTTTTGGACCTGAGGGATTATTACATAAAAAGATCGAGCGCTTGTCTTGTTTAGCTCGTTAAAACTATCGAAAATTCATCCCTTTTGTATTATTTTATACTTTTTCAGACTTAAGGGATTATATGACGAAAAATATTTATTGGAGTTTCCTTTCCGTCCCTTTCCAGACTCTCTAAAATTGAAAAAGGACCAAGTTGTCTTTGTCGTTAAACTTGTTAAAACCAATAGCGACAAACTTATCCATAGAGACAAGAACGAGTTTCACTGTCGCTAGGCTCGTTAAAACATAGCAATGGGTTTGCCCGAAGGGCAAATTATAGAACAAGCATATGTTATATTCCTCAAGTTTGATAAAAATAAAGAGGTACTGGTCAACAATGACTGGGGAAAATTGGGAAGAAAACCCTAAGAAACTTTATTGGTAGTGGGTCGCTCTTGAACATGACATTTTCACTCCATCACCATGATTGAGTCGGGTTGGGTTATTCCATTCACCGGTCATACTACCATTGGTCCATCGTACCATCCATCTTTGAGGTTAACGCTACTAATCCATTTCAGTGTCACCGATATGTTCAAGAGAAGTCGATCAGAGAATTCACCAACCCAGCTTGTGTCTCACCCGCTGCAATACCTTCACGCTTCATTCTTTCATGACCGCCACCCTGAACCCTGTATCATCAGACTGTTTTCACCTCCACAAAATCATTTGCTCCGTTCCGTGTCGTAGACGTGGGATTCATTAAGGCCCTCCTACGATGGGTCACTTCTTGTCGACGACAGCTCATTATCCAAGAAGTCGACCTAGGAACAACCCTTTCAGTACTTTGATGCTTGCATGCCTCAATGGCAAGTTTCTCACTTCCACAAGTTTACATCAACGGCCTTCGACTGAAAGATTTTGCGTGGTGTTCGACGCCAAGTCCCATTTTCACACCACGCGAATTGTACTGTAGTACCTTGAGGGTCATCATCATTATCGGTGATTCCTCTCGCGCCTATTAACAACTTACATCATTGGCTGGTAATCAGGCGATGTCTTTCCATGTTCGACTCTAGAACATTTTTCACATGGATCGACTTGTACTCCGGGCGAAGATTGGACGAGTTTGAAGACCCCGGATCTAGTTTCATCCATCCGGGCTGCGATATATTCAGGAAAATAAAGACATCAAATGTACGTCATTGCTGCACAGATGATCATCCGAATCAAAGGATTATGGCTCTATCAGAATCATCAGTCTGCCACATAGACGATTGTCTGTCCTATGTACATGAAAATGAATTTATATAGCTGAGCATGGCAATGCCCGCCTCAGCTAGATCATGAAAATGTTATGAAGATAATGTATTGTATTGTATCTTATTACAGGTCGGCTTCCAGTTCGAAGAACCTCGGATCCTCATGATAAAGCATTTCACCTGACATCAAAGATCTACGACCTCATGCTTTAGGGGGCAACTTTTATAGACATGTTTGGGCACTGCAACTCCAATCACATATGTCCATAAACCAAGGGCTTCTGAGTCCCTAAAAGTGTTGTTTCATACCCTAAAGGAACAAGGTCAGCTGATTACATCATCTCCCATAAGTTCTCCACAGAAAACTGGCTCAGAACTGGTCAAAAACTGGACCATATAGACTGGCTCAGTGCAGAGGGTTCGATGCATCTCCACCTGCTCAGTGCAAAAAAAGTGGCGTATTGCATACT
>APFE031111640.1:70407-100778 GCA_000404065.3 Pinus taeda
TTATTTTTAATTTTTAATTTTTAAATGGATCCTCGAACCTAGCCTTTGGAAAAAATTCACTAGGACTTGGGACTTAGGACTTATGAGGGGATTTAAAACATTTGCTAACCCTCAAGACACTTTACAATTTTACATTTCAAGGGGGAAAACCCCTTTGACATAGACCCTCATAGACTACCCAGTTCTGCGACACAGCTATAATTTAGCAGATCAACATACTAGGATTCTCCTAAGATTCTAATGACAAAATTCATTCTGGCTTTGGGGTTAGGCTAAAGGAAAACTCTGCCGATCATGGATCGGTGAGACAAAAAACCTTCCGGAAGGTAGATTATCACTAGAAAATTAGGTCCACCTAGGCAATTTACGTACATGACTCAGTTCTGCTAAGATTATTTACAATTTACACATGCAGACTGGGTTTACAATCATAATATGATCAAGTCGACGATGACTGTCGAATGGCACAGACACGTCAATCAAGCGCTATCCCTTTTGCGAAAAAAGGGGGTGTACTGCTATGGGAAGTTGACACGTAGTGGTCAACACAGTGTTCTCCATATTTACCCAATCCTTAAACTGTGAGTAATTGGTGGTCTAAAGCCTTGTAGTCTAGGGGTGTTCACACATGTCTGGAGTCAAGCAAAGTAGGAGTGGTTATTTGGCTTGAACAAGCATCATTCCTTTTATTCATCCATTTCCAACATCATGTTGAATTCATAATGTTCCCGAGCATCTCTGAGATACAACCTAGGAGAGTTTCTTGGGGTGATAACAGTAGTTGTTGGGGAAACTGTGCATGATTCAGAGCTAGTTAAAGTTTCTCTGAAGGGGTGCGTAAAGAACTTGTCCACTTTTGTGTATGGGATTCTTTCTCTTCAACAACGTCCTGATTGGAGTCGACTATGGGATGAATTTGCCTAGAAGAATACTTGGGAAAACTCATGACCGAAGCATAGCAAAAGGGCGAAAAAGAGAAAAATGAGCTTGCTTTTGTTGCACAAGCGAAAATGGGCAAAGCAAAGGCCGAGCAGAACCAAGGTGGAGGAGGATCTTTATAGAACAAGAAGGAAAATGACATGAGCAAAGTCAAGTGCTTTGCTTTTCATAAGTTCGGGCATTTTTCCAGTCAGTGTCCAAACAAAAAGAAGGGCAAGGGAAAAAACTGCTACAACAATTACTGCGTAGATGGGGGAGATGGCTTAGAAGTTTGAGAAAATTTCTCCTTATTATTTTGCCTTTCTAGAACTCTCACAAGAGGTGTCTAGTCTGTGGATAGTGGAGCATCTCATCATATAACATGATCTTGAGACTTCTTCACCAATATGACCAGGAGGCCCAAAGATGTACATGTGAAACTTGGTGACAAGGCCAAATATGCAGTCGAGGGAACTGGGAGTATTGAGTTCCAGATGGAATCAGGTGGCATCATGGAGGTGAAAGAGGTGTCATATGTATTGGGTTTGGAGAAAAATATCCTTTTATTTTTGACCATAGAAGACAAAGGACTGGAGATCAGATTTACGGGAGGTGTAGTGGTTGTTTGGTCGAAAGGGACTTATTTCAGCAAGAAGAGGGTGGTTGGTAGAAGGGAGAGAGATCTCTATCTATTGAGAGGGCTGTTGAGAAATCTAAGGCATAGCAATTAGGTGTTTTCTCTTTGATGATAACTGGTTGTGAATGCTTTTTACTTCTTTAGATTAGGATCTTTTCTTTCCTTAGATTATTATTGCATTCTTGTTCATCAAACAACTACCAATGCATAGACAATAAAGAGACAAGAGACACAAAATGTAGGTGATCAGCCAGGGCCAAAACCTCTCCCACTTGAGAGGAAAACCCAAACGAATTCTTCTTCTTATAGAGACTTCAATTGATGAATACCAAGACCAAGACCCTTGACCTATTTGCCTCTCTAAGACCAAGTCAACTTACTTCATGTCAAAGTTAACCCTTTGATGATTCAACTACAATTTCTTCTTCAATGCTTTCATTACTGCAATACAGATTTGAACTTTTCGGCTTCCTTGACTCTAATCTTCGACCTTCTGTAGTGGGCTCTTCTTTCTCGCACGTGTGACAGATTTAGGGTAAATTCCGTCAACAACAATGCATGCATCTTTTAGATAACAATGGTATGTTCTATGCTAAAGACAATTTACTTCAATGTTCCTTTAGCAGCTCAATGACAAATCCAATTATATCTAGTAGCAATCACATAAACTTATAAACATTGACAGTAAATGTAGATAGAACATAAAATCATATGCATAAGACAAGCCAAGACAAGAGGACACAAGATGTGGCGGATGCCAGGGACAAACCCCAATGTGGGGAAACCCTTTGATCAAATCTTTTTATTATTCTTCAATAGTTCAACAGAGAGAGAGAGTACAAATATAAGCCCAAAACAGATCTGCTAAATCAACCCTAACTAGAATGTCAATGGTGGTCAAAGATGCCCCAAAACATCCTCCAATCAATAGTCCAATTTGGCCTTCAAATCAGCTCAAACTCTTCGGTCAAACCTAGTCAAAGGAGAGAGAAAGTCTGCGGCAATTTTTTGCGGTCAAAACTGAAGTCAATGCTAGTCAAACTATCCCCAAATACCTTGATTTTTGTGCCAATAAATGCAACCTAGAAAATCAGAATTTTGGCCCAAAAATCGAGGTGAACGCTGGTCAAACTCCCCTTGGTCAACGCTTTGAAATTCTGGGCTGATTTGCCCAGAAAAACTCGGCCTCTTGCCACACGTGCGAAGTAGAGAGAGGGGGAGCTGCCACACATGCGAAGAAGAGAGATGCCTCCAAATGCTGTACGACCCAATCAAGAGATAGAAGAAGTTGTTACAAGATGATGATCAAATGAGGAAAAGGTTTCTCCTATTTATACACTTCGTTGTAGGTGAAAAGACACATCTATTGGGCTTCATGAGCCTACATTTCACTGGAGCTGACCTTGAAAATTTGTCCATAGGAGAAATAAATTCATAATTCCATTTTTGCTTGTTAGAATGAGATGATCTTTATATCAAAATTGTACCTATCTGAAAGAGGAATCCAATGCAATAATCATCTCCATCATATGAGTTTCCCTGAGGTGGAATTCGACCCTAGTTGCTAATTTTAACACCCTCTCAACTAGGGAGAATTCCACCAGCCAATCCATGATCATGCCAACCAGTCATCCTGTACCATCATGCAATCACTGCTCTGCTGAACCATGAAGAAATAATGAAGAAAAAGTGATCGAGAGTGTATCATACCACTCTCCACTTACTAAAGTCAGACCTTAATCCCAGATCAAGTTGTTGAACACCATGCATCCTAGTCATAGGGAGAACAACAGTACACGTTGTGTCCATCGGTAGTGCTATGGTCCCTAACCAACTTTTTCCAACTCATTGACTAGATGAGAGGTACTTCCCATGAGTCCTGGATTCTATGGGTAGGATGTGTGTTGGGGCATCAACAGGAAAAGGTGAACCACTCATCCTGCTCATATGCTATAGGAGAAGGTGAACCACTCATCCTATGCATTTGTCAATTGTAGGGGAAGGACTCACCCTACATGCATGTGTTTGGCTAGGGGAAGGTGGACCACTCACCCTACACATATGTCAACCATAATGGGGTATCACAGGGAAAGGTGAACCACTCACTCGGTATCCAGCGCACCACTGGGGGAAGGTGAACGACTCACCCTATGGTCGCTCATAGCTAGCTCTAGGTACCCCACGCCCCCAAGAGCTCCCAGAGCTCTGTGTACGACTCATACGAGACCCTCATAAGAGGGTTGTTCCACAACTCCAAGTCTCTCTCGGAAGGTTAAGAATTTGACCTTCCTAAGAGGCTTCATGAGAATGTCAGCAACTTGCTCATCTGTCCTGATGTGTTGGAGCCTAACTGCTCCCTGTTGTACCATATCCCGGATAAAGTGGCACCTGCTATCAATGTGCTTGGAGCGGTCGTGAACACGAGATTCTCTGATAAACGAGTCCCACTTTGGTTGTCGTAGGAGATCACGGTCGTATCTAGCACGTGCTCAAATAGTTCACTGAAGAGCTTCCTCAACCAGACTGCTTCATAACGGGCCATACTCGGAACAATGTATTTGGCCTCGGTGGTGCTTAGTGCAACCGATTTTGGTTTTGTGCTCATCCAAGACATAAAAGTAGACCCCAAAGAGAAGCAACACCTAGACGTGTTCTTACGATCCACCACACTGCCAGCCCAGTCAACATCTGAATATCCATGTAGCCTCAAATCCCTGACAGTGTATCTCAGTCCATAGTGGATAGTGCCCTAGAGATATTTCAAGAGATTCTTGGCAGCGATGCAATGAATGTGATGAGGCTTGACCATATATTGACTCAATGTGTTCACGGCCAAGCATATGTTAGGACATGAATTGACCAAGAACATCAGTGCTCCCACAAGTTGACGATACTCGGTAGGGTTCGCCAATTTGGGCCCAACAACACTTCCACATAGCTTCTTGAAGTTAAGTTCCATCGGAGTAGTCACAGACTTGCAGTCCACCATCCCACATCTTTCAAGTAGCTTCACAATATAGTTTCCTTAAGAAAGGAAAATCTCACCTGGCTTTTGCCAGACCTCCAATCCTAGGAAATAATGTATCAGTCCTAGTCCTTCATCTATAACTCGGAAGCCAACTCCCTCTTGCATTGATGAATGAGAGGGTCATCACCTGTCAGAAAGAGATCATCCACATAAAGGACCAGAATGAGAGATTTGTCCCTTTCAACCTTGAAGTATAGGTTCGGGTTCGCATTGCTTCTTGTAAATCCCAGGTTCATAAGATAACTATCGATCCTCTCATACCAAGTCCTAGGGGCTTGCTTCAACACATAGAGGGCTTTCTTCAACCTGCATACATGTGTCTTACGATCTTGAACCTCGAACCCCTCGGGTTGTTCCACATATATTTCTACCTTAAGTGAACCATGCAAGAAAGCAATTTTGACATCCATCTGATGAAGGTTCCATCCTTGTGCAGTGCAAGGCCTATGATCGAACGGATGGTGGTATATCGGGCAACTGGTGCAAATATCTCATCATAGTCTACTCCTTCCTTTTGAGAGAAGCCTTGAGCTACAAATCTGACCTTGAATTTCTCAGCACTCCCATCAACTTCGTGTTTGATCTTGTAGAGCCATTTCGAAGTGACCACAAACTTATCCTTGGGTCTAGGGACCACATCCTAGACATAATTCTTCATGATTGATTCATACTCTTCGTTCATCGCATCCTTCCAAACCTGTTGCTTCACGACTTCTTCGAATGTACAAGGCTCAATGATGCAGGAGCATGAAACTTGAAGGGAAAATCTTCAAACTTATTCCAAAAATCCAAAAAAATCTACAGGCAAAGGAGCAGGCAAAGGAGTGGGGTCCTTTAGCCAACAATTTCCATGTTTTTTTAGTTTAAGATAAGGATAGAATTAAGAATAAATCATGTACTAATTGCTTATGGATAAGCTGTAACAAACTTTATGCATAATTGTTTTAAATCGATTTGTGTAAAAGGCATGCTTTTGGACGGATAAGGACCGAGAGGGCTTATCTATTATTTATAAAATGAAATAACGGGACCCTCTGAGTTAGAGAGTGGCAAGAAGTATTATCATCTGAGAAAACCTCTCTGTATGCATCTGAATTGATGGTTCTCTGTTTATTGGTATTTTTATGCGTGTATCAGTTCGGTTCTTTTCTTCTAAACTTTGTTAATGTTGATTCAGCATTGGTTCTTCTATTATATTCTTGATTTAAGCTTGTTGGTGAGCTTTCCTCTTGTATCAACACGCCTGGTTCTCTATTACATGCATGGTTGAGTTCCACGGAAAAACTCTGTTTACACAGGAATTCTTTGGAAAAGACTTAATCTGGACGTATTTCCGGACTTGAAATATTATTGAATCTGGTTCATACTCGTATCGGGTCTGAACCTTTATCACATCGCTGAGTGGGAGCGGGACAGAGTTAAACCGTCGAAGTCCAAAACTCCGACAGTCGGACCTGAAACACTATAGAGAAGATTTAAAAGGATATCGGGTCTGCAATTGTTATCACATTGCCAGATCAGAGCGAAGGAGCCTTGCCTTGGGAGCACTGAAGCCGCCGATTGCGACCTCCGATAACACTACGTGTTATCGCATTGGAAGTAGGAGTTTGGAAGGGCCGATTTAAAGCGCCGATAGTGTTAATTGCGTTCAAACGCATAGTTTGAAATATAAAGCGTCGATAGTTAATTCTTTAGAATTAACAATATAGTGATAATAAGGCGCCGATAGTGTATTTCTGTTCCTTTGTAACGAAAGCCCTCCGCTTGTGTGTATAGCGTATTTAACGCATTTTCACTTGTTTTACAGGAACGATAGTCTATTATTATAATTCCTATGGGATTATAATTGTGATAGAGGGAAATAGGCCTATGAGATGATTTGTGTCGATAACAATGGTAGGGGTGATAAGAGGCAAACCTCATGAGACAGTCAGTCTAATATTAGATGACTGATACACTTGAAGAAGCAGAAAGAGGAATTCAGCCAGAAATTGAAGAAATTATATCAGGCTTCGGCTGTTTGTCCATATCGCCTGTACCCAGGCCACTATTAGTGGTATCAGAGCAACCAGTTGACATTGAATTGAATCTCAGAAGTAGGAGAAGGAAAGTTAGTATGGCTTTCAGAGTTGGAAGAGGACGAGGACGTGGTGGAAGAGGACGGCATATTGCAAACGCTGAAGTAATGGAAGCTGTGCAACAGATGCAAGCTAGATTGGATGCATTAACAACAGGTAGAAACATAGATGATGGAGATGTTAGTGAACCTGAGGTTGAAGCTGTAATAGTTACCCCTGAGATGAGATTCTTCCAGTCAGTGTTGAGATCCATAGCTAGGCCAAAGACCGGGGTTCCAATATATGAAGGAGGATTGAATCCAGAAGAATTGATAGACTGGAATAATGGCATGGATAAATTCTTCGACTATGAAGAAACAGAAGATGAGAAGAAAGTAAAGTTTGCTGTCACCAAGCTAAAAGGCCATGCAGCGCTTGGTGGGATGGTGTGCAGGCAGAAAGAAAGAGACTTGGCAAGCAACCTATCAAGAATTGGAGCAGGATGGTAACAAAGTTAAGAGATAAGCTTTTACCAAGTACTTATCAACAAACCTTGTTCAGAGAAATGCAGAATCTTAGACAGAGGTCTTTGACAGTAAAAGAATGCACAGAGGAATTCTACAAGGTAAGCATAAGAGCTGGAGAAGCCTAGGATACAGATGAGAAGGTGGCTAGATATGTGAATGGCCTTAGGATGAACATTCAAGATGAGATAAGTCTACTGTCTCCTAAAACAGTAGAGGAAGCTTATCAGATAGCACTGAAAGCTGAAGAAAAACTCACGAGAAAGCAGTTTTCCAGAGGGAGAGGTACTTTCTGAGGAAGGGGAACTCAAGGTGGTAGGGGAAGATCTACAACACCTAAAGATGGAGCTAGCAGCAGCTCAACCCAACATGCCTCCACAGGAGGTGATGCAAGAGGAAGAGGGAGTTTTTCTAGAGGGAGAGGAGGAAGAGGAAGAGGAAGAGAAATAAGATGTTACAAATGTAACAAGCTGGGACACAGAGGTTTTGAGTGTCCAGAGAATGCGGGAATAAGCTAGAGGAATGCAATTATTGCTCTAGTTGAGGGAGAAGCACCAATAATAGCAGTGGTAGAAGAAGAAAATATACCAGAGAGAGGAGAATCTTTTTTAGTTAATAAAGTTTTGCTCAAGCCAGCAAAGGAGATAGTTGAACCATCACAAAGAAAGATTTTATTCAGAATAGTGTGTAAAGTTCAAGGGAAATGTTTTCAGATGATCATTGATAGTGGCATCACTGATAATTTGGTCTCTACAGAAGTGGTGGAGAAATTGAAGCTGAAGACAATGAAACATCCAACACCTTACAAGGTGTCATGGTTGCAAAAGGGACATCAACTGTTAGTGAATGAATAGTGTGAAGTGGAATTTCAGGTGGGCAAGTATAAAGATAAAATTGTATGTGATGTGATGCCAATGGATGTGTCACATATTGCTTGGAAGACCTTGGCAATATGACGGAAGAGCCATGCATGATGGGAAAAGAAATACCTACAAGTTTGGAAAGGATGGTGTCAATCATACGTTGCTGCCTCTGCAAGAAGAAGATGTACCAGGAAAGCAGACTGATCCAAAAACTCTGTTATTAAGAGGAATTTGGAAAGGAATACTTGAAGTAGATTGAAGAGAATGAGGTAAATTTTGCTATAATTTGCAAGCCTAAGGTAATAATGACTTCGACTAAAATTTCTGATTTACCCATTGAAATTCAAGAAATGTTGGAGAAATATTGTGATATTATTGTTGATGATTTGCCAAATGAGTTGCCACCCATTAGAAGAATTAGCCATCATATAGATTTGATTCTTGGAGCAAGTCTGCCTAACAAAGCAGCTTATAGAATGACTCCTACAGAAAATGAAGAGGTTAGGAAGCAGGTGCAAGAATTGCTTGACAAAGGACTGATCAGAGAAAGCTTGAGTCCTTGTGCAGTGCCAATAGTGTTGAGTCCAAAGAAAGATGGAGGCTAGAGAATGTGTACAGATTCAAGAGCCAACAATAAAATCACAATCAGGTATCGATTTCCTTTACCTAGAATTGAAGATTTAATGGGTTGCTTGAGTGGAGCAAAGTATTTTTCAAAACTAGATCTTAAAAGTGGCTATCATCAGATAAGGATAAGAGAAGGGGATGAGTGGAAAACTGCTTTTAAGACAAATGAGGGATTGTATGAGTGGAGAGTAATGCCTTTTGGGTTGTCAAATGCACCAAGTATGTTTATGAGACTCATGAATGAAGTTTTTAAAGATTTTATTGGTAAATTTGTAATAGTATATCTGGATGATATATTAGTTTACAACAAGTCTAAGGAGGAGCATATGAGGTATTTGAATTATGTCTTACAAAGGCTGCAATAGGAGAAATTATTGCTGAATTTGAAGAAGTGGTTATTAATGAAAGAAGAGCTAGTGTACTTGGGTTTTGTTATTTCTGTTGAAGGGCTGAAGATGGATCTAGAGAAGATCAAGGCAATCATGGAGTGGCCTTCACCCAAGAGTGTTTTTGAGGTAATAAGTTTTCATGGTCTTGCTAGCTTTTATAGAAAATTCATCAAGAATTTTAGTAAGATTAATGCACCTATTAGTGAGACCATAAACAAGGACAAACAACCATTTAGATGGACTGTTGAAGCAAAAAAAAATTTCAGCTGTTAAAGAAGAAAATCATTGAAAAGCCTATTTTGGTTCTACCTGATTTTAGTAAGCCTTTCCAAGTGAAGTGTGATGCCAACAGAGAAGCAATTGGAGGTGTTTTAAGCTAGGAAGATAGACCTATAGCCTACTCTCGTGAAAAACTAAATGATTCCAAAAAGAAGTATTCTTCTTATGACAAGGAGTTCTATGCAGTTGTGCAGTCATTGATGAAATGGAGGCATTATCTAATGTCAAAGGAGTTCATACTTTATTCAGATAACCATGCATTACAATATATTATGCAGTAGCCAAAGCTTAGCCAGAAACATGCCAAATGGGTAGAGTATCTTCAAGGTTTCCATTTTGTTTTGAAGCATATAAATGGCCAATCAAACAAAGTTGCAGATGCCTTAAGTAGGAGGAATGTATTATTTCAAGAAATTCAAATCCAAGTGTTGGGTTTTGATTTTCTTAAAGAATTGTATAGAACAGATCCAGATTTTAAAGAGACATTTTAATCTTGTAAAAATCCTATTTTGATGGATAGGAGTAAATGGTTGGATTACTTCTTACAAGATGGATTGTTGTTTAAGAAAAATCAGCTGTGCATACCAGACTGTTATATGAGGGAGAACTTAATCAAAGAGAAACATAATGGAGGACTTGCAAGACATTTTGGTGTAGAGAAGACTTATGAGCAGTTAAACAGATTTTATTTCTGCCCGAAAATGAAATCTGAAGTGGGGAAGTATGTGAAAACTTGCAAAGTCTGTCAACATGCAAAGGGAAGGAGCCAAAACACAAGTTTGTATATCCCATTACCAATTCCATATAGGCCTTGGGATATGGTAAGTATGGATTTTGTTTTGGGTTTACCAAAGACTCAAAGAGGCAATGATTCAATTTTTGTTGTAGTGGACAAATTTTCAAAAAATGGCACACTTTATTCCATGTTATAATACTAGTGATGCTTCTCACATTGCTAATTTGTTTTTTAAGGAGGTTGTACGATTGCATGGGTTGCCTAAGAGTATTGTCTCAGATAGGGATTCCAAATTTGTTGGACATTTCTGGAGGACACTATGGAAGAAGCTGGGAACTAAATTAAGTTTCAGTTCTACTTATCATCCACAAACTGATGGATAAACTGAAGTTGTGAATAGGAGTTTGGGCAATCTTTTAAGGAGCCTTACTGCAGAACATCCAAAGCAATGGGATCAAGTGTTGGCACAAGCTGAATATGCATATGATGACTCACCTAACAGGAGTATAGGATAGAGCCCATTCCATATTGTTTATGGAATGCATCCAAGAGGAGTATCTGAGTTGAGAAATTTGAGAAAAGAAAATATGAGAAGTGCAGAGGGTGAAGATTTTGCTTTAGAAATGCAAGCAATACATGAACAAGTGAAACAACAGCTGCAGGATAGCAACATCAAGTACAAAAATAGAGCAGACATGAGAAGAAGAGAGGTGAACTTTGAAGTTGAAGATGTGGTTTTAGCACATCTCAGAAAGGAGAGGTTTCCAAAGAGGGAGTATAACAAATTGAAGTTAAAAAAAATTGGACCGTGCAGAGCGTTGAGGAAATTTTCTGCAAATGCCTATGAGATTGAGTTACCCCCTGATGTTGGAATATCACCAATTTTTAATGTGGCAGACCTATACAAGTATGAAGGTGAAACTGCAGATGATACAACACAAGATCAAGAGACCCAAGAGATTGACTGGGTAAAACAGTTACCCACAACAAAGAATTTGCAGCCAGAAAGAATTATGGACAAGAAGGTGTTTAAGAAAACAAGGGGACAAGAGTACTTCCAGTATTTGGTAAAGTGGAAGGATCAGCGAATAGTTGAAGCTATTTGGGTTACAGAAGACATGCTACAGAAACTGGGCATTCTGTAGATGAACTCATGGACAGGAGCCCATGAAGAATTTTGTCCTTAGGAGTCTGATGCAGGAGTATGAGACTTAGAGGGAAAATCTTCAAACTAATTCCAAAAATCCAAAAAAATCTACAGGCAAAGGAGTGGGGTCCTTTAGCCAGCAATTTCCATGTTTTCTTAGTTTAAGATAAGGATAGAATTAAGAATAAATCATGCTGTAATAATCGCTTATGGATAAGTTGTAACAAGCTTTATGCATAATTGCTTTAAATCGATCTATGTAAAAGGCATGCTTTTGGATGGATAAGGACCGAGAGGGCTTATCTATTATTTATAAAATGAAATTACGAGACCCTTTGAGTTAGAGAGTGCCCGAAAGTATTATCATCTAAGAAAACCTCTCTCTGTGCCTCTGAATTGATGGTTCTTTGTTCACTGGTATTTTTATGCGTGTATCAGTTCGGTTCTTTTCTTCTAAACTTTGTTAATGTTGATTCGACATTGGTTCTTCTATTATATACTTGATTTAAGCTTGTTGGTGAGTTTTCCTCTTGTATCGGCACGCCTGGTTCTCTATTACATGCATTGTTGAGTTCCGGGGAAAAACTTTGTTTACACAGGAATTCTTTGGAAAAGACTTAATCTGGATGTAGTTCCAGACTTGAAATATTATTGAATCTGGTTCATACCCGTATCGGGTCCGAACCTTTATCGTATCGCTAAGTGGGAGTGGGATAGAGTTAAATAGCCGAAGTCCAAAACTTTGACAGCCGGACCCGAAACACTATAGAGAAGAGTTAAAAGGATATCGGGTCTGCGATTATTATCGCATCGCCAGATCAGAGCGGAGGAGCCTTGCCTTGGGAGCACTGAAGCTGCCGATTGCGACCTCCGATAACACTACGTGTTATCGTATTAGAAGTAGGAGCTTGGAAGGGCCGATTTAAAGCGCCGATAGTGTTAATTGCGTTTAAATGCATAGTTTGAAATATGAAGCTCCGATAGTTAATTCTTTAGAATTAACAATATAGTGATAATAAAGCGCTGATAGTGTATTTCCGTTCCTTTGGAACGAAAGCCCTCCGCCTATGTGTATAGCGTTTTTAATGCATTTTCACTTGTTTTACAGGAACGATAGTCTATTATTATAATTCCTATGGGATTATAATCCCGATAGAGGGAAACAGGCCTATGAGATGATTTGTGCCGATAACAAGGGTTGGGGTGATAAGAGGCAAACCTCATGAGACAATTAGTCTAATATTAGATGACTGATACACCTGAAGAAGCAGAAAGAGGAATTCAGCCAGAAATTGAAGAAACTATATCAGGCTTCAGCCGTTTGTCCATATTGCCTGCACCCAAGCCACCACTTAGATTGTACAATAGTACTCATGGCAGATAAGTACCCTTGGTACCTATTCGACTTCTTTCTTTCACGGAATGTCCCTGTCGGTGCAATGTGTTTCTCGACATCTTCAAGAGTATCTTTAAGCCACAAAGGCCTCTTTCTTGTAGTAGAGGGCTCACAAGGAGGTGGATCAATGGGATCCATCGGTCCTTCAACATTGGGCGTTGGTTCATCAGACAAAGATTCATCTTGCTTTTCTGCATCAGCACCATCATTGGCCTTCCTAGGATAGGAAGATGTCGAATCTTTCTAAGTGAAAAATCTTCATTGAAAGTGACATCATGACTTAATTCCACTTCCGTTTGACCAGGCACATAGATTTTGTATGCCTTCGAAGTTTCACTGTAGCCCACAAATGTTCCTTTCTTCCCAAATGCATCTAGTTTGTTTCTTTTCTCTTTTGGCACATGAAAGTATATGGAACAACCAAAAATTCTAAAATGAGAAACATCAGGTTTCTTACCAATGAATACTTCTTTGGTTGTCTTGAAGTCCAAAGCTTGATGTGGGCATCGGTTTTGGACATACACAACGGTGTTGGCAGCTTCTCCCCATAAGAACTTCGGAAGACCTTGATCATGAAGCATAGCCCGAGAAGTTTCAATGATAGTACGATTTTTCCTTTCAGTAACACCATTTTGTTGAGGAGTATATGTGGTGGTAGTCTCCCTCTTAATGCCAACTTCTCTACAATAGTCTTTGAATTCATTAGACTCATATTCGACTCATATTCGGTGCCATTATCGGTTCTCAATATTTTGATCTTCTTCCTTGTTTGATTCTCGACCAAGGCTTTGAAAGGAGAGGAACCATTTGAATACTTCGTTCTTATTCTTTAAGAAATAGATCCATGTCTTGCGAGAGAAGTCATCCACAAAAATAGCATAATACAAATATCCACCCAAAGATGTAACGGGCATCATACTTGATTGATCAGAATGGACCATCTGAAGAATATCAATGGTTTGAGTCTCACTTGAGGAGAATGGTCCCCTTGTATGTTCTCCAGCTTCACATCCATGACAAACACCTTCACGATTCAAGTTGAATTCGGGCATCCCTATGACCATCTTCCTTACATTGGGTAAAGTTTTGAAATGAAGGTGAGCAAATATTCGGTGCCATAATTCAGATTGAAGAGAGGTGTCACAAATCATTGCTCCCAATGGAATTCCTCCAACTTGATAGTGATCTTCAACCCTGAATCCTAGAGGGAATGCATCTCTTAGATTCCTTTGCCAAGGACGAACCATCCCATGAATGAATGACACCTTAAAACCTTTGTTATTGAACCTATTGTTCCTTCGATTGCCATTTCCCTTGAAGTTGTTGTTGTTATTGTTGTCATCATCTCGTGGAGCATCCTTCTTGTGAGGACACTCTCTAGCGAAGTGGCCAAACTTTTTACAATTGAAGCACCTTCCTTTTCTTCCTTCTATGAATCTCGACTTGAACCCTTGTCCTTGATTCCTTGGATCACATTGTTCCTTCTTCTAGAATGAGCGGAGAAGGCAGTAGGATTGTTTCTATTTGAGGGCTTGTCTCGTTCCATCATCCTTATTTCTTCTTGAGTGCATTTGGCCAATAGCTCCTCATATCCCAAAATCCTGTCATTGTTAAGAATGGTAGTGTTGAACACATCCCAATCTCTTGTAAGGCCCCCAAGTGCAGTAAGAGAGAGTTCCTGGTCACCAGTGACTTCTCCGATAGATAGAGATCATTCTTGATCTCGGTGATCCTCATGAAGTAGGATTGGATGGATTCTCCTCTATCCATCTTGATGTCTTTCAACTTGTTCTTGAAAAAGAGAATTTGATTTGCATTGTTCACTTTGAACATCCCAACAAGAGAATTTGATTTGCATTGTTCACTTTGAACATCCCAACCAGTGTTTCATACATCTCCTTAGATGTTTCCAAATCATAAATATATGCAACCAAAGGCTTATGAATAGAATCAACAATAATCTTCTTAGCTTTTGTCTCAACTTTCTTGTACTTGGTTTGAACAACAACGAATGCACTTGAAGGAGGCTCGATTATTCTTCCTTTGACATAGTCCATGGCATCATTTTCTTCCATGCATGATAGTCAGATTTGTCCTTGAGCTTGTCCTCGGTTTTGAAGAAAGGTGTAGATGTCATTGGGACTAGTTCCAAGTCCTTGTCCAACGGCTTCCTTAGTGATTGCTTTGCCACTCTTGTTTGGGCTTTGTCTTCACCTCAACTTTGATACCATGTTAATTTTTGGATAACAATGGTATGTTCTATGCTAAAGACAATTTACTTCAATGTTCCTTTAGCAACCCAATGACAAATCCAATTATATCCAGTAGCAATCACATCAACTTATAAACATTGACAATTAATGTAGATAGAACATAAAATCATATGCATAAGACATGCCAAGACAAGAGGACATAAGATGTGGCAGATGCCAGGGACAAACCCCAATGTGGGGAAACCCTTTGATCAAATCTTCTTATTATTCTTCATTAGTTCAGCAGAGAGAGAGAGTACAAATATAAGCCCAAAATAGATTTGCCAAATTAGCAGTCAAATCAGCCCTAACCAAAAAGTCAACGGTGGTCAAAGCTGCCCCAAAACATCCTCAAATCGATAGTCCAATTCGACCTTCAAATCAACTCAAACTCTTCGTTCAAACCCAGTCAAAGGAGAGAAAGTGTGTTGTAATTTTCTGCAGGCAAACCTGAAGTCAACGCTAGTCAAATTGTCCCAAATACCTCGATTTATGTGCCAATAAATGTAGCCTAGAAAAATCAAAATTCTGGCCCAAAAACCGAGGTCAACGCTGGTCAAACTCTCCTTGGTCAACACTTTGAAATTTTGGCCTAATCTGCCCAAAAAAAACTCTGCGTCTTGCCACACGTGTGAAGTAGAGAGAGAACGGGAGCTGCCACACGTGCGAAGAAGAGAGATGCCTCCAAATGTTGTACGACCCAATCAAGAGAGAAGAAGATGTGATGAGATGATGATCAAATGAGGAAAAGGTCTCTTGACTGTCTCCTATTTATACACTTCGTTGAGGGTGAAAAGACATCTATTGGGCTTCATGAGCCTACATTTGACTAGAGCCGACCTTGACAATTTGTCCATAGGAGAAATAAATTCATAATTCCATTCTGCTTGTCAGAATGAGATGATCTTTATATCAATATGTTGAAGAAAATGCAACTAGGTTCGGTCTTCATAATAACATGATCTTTGTAAATGTAATAAAAGAGAATAAATTATTTTTGTATGCCTTGCTACATGGGTTTCATGAGCAAGATGTGTCATAGGTCAAAAGACTTCTTCTTGACATCTTGGATGTCAAAGAGTCATGTCATGTGTAAAGGAGCTCTTTAAGAGCCTATGTAAAATGTATTTAAGTCAAAGCAGCCCCCCAAGACCAAGACCAATCCTCCATTGGCGTGATCAAGAAGTCTGCAAGCAAAACGAAATAGAGATCATCATTGTCGGCTTCAATGAATAATTAAATATATATTTAAATGGCAGTCGGCTCAATACAAGATCACGTCAGTTCAAAGGATCACGTCGGCTTGCATATATTATGACACAACCACTATAAATACCCATCTAGGGTATCCACAATTGCAATGGACAGAACTTGCCAACTCTCTCTGAAATTTCGGATATACTAGAAGGAGCAGAGCTGCAAGCATTTTCGGTGAAGGGCTTGATCGCACCTCGGATGGGTATAAGGTGCAGTCAAGCTAGATCTCGGTTGGATAGAGCAGAAGGAACCTCAGATGGATAGATAGTCTCAACATAAAGATATCTTTGCTCTTTTGGAGGTACAATATTGACATAATAACTAGCTGCAATAACAACAGTGGTCATACAATTGCTATGACAATCTCGGCATACATATATATCTCTATTATCTCAGTCACTATCTTGGTATACATTCTTGGCATAATCATGACAACTCGGCATTACAGTGAAGGGTATTCAATCTCAGAAGCAACCTCGGATAAGGGTTTGGATCTGCCTCTAGTAACCTCAACATTCTCTCCAAGCATAACTTCAGTCTCAACATATCATTGATGGAGTGGATCTAGGTGATATTCCTGTAGCAGTCCCAGCATAATTAACAACAATGAAGTAGGGCTACATTCTTAGCATCACTATATAGGAGATATTTTCATATACCATCTCGACATTCAGATCTATAATGATATTAACGTTCAAGTTAGACGTAGCATATGATCACTGTATATATTGATATCAAGGAATGATCTCTGTGATATACAGTCTTATGATAGTTATTGGATCATGAGTCTTGATCTCGATATAACTCTCTGAATGGTGGTATAAAAGATGATCTCACAAATTTGATCTCAGTGGCACTGATGTGAATATACATCAATGGTGATCTCAGCGAAAGGAACAACAAGTGAAGATGCAACAGTAGGGTGTTGACATAAGCCTAGTAGCAATGATGATGATGATCTCAACATTGGCAGAGTAAGGGATTGATGTCTTGGTCTTGGAGAGGCAAAATGTGTCAAGGGTCACGGTCTTGGTATTCTTCAGTTGGAATCTCTATAAGAAGAATTTTGTGCGGGTTTTCCTCTCCAAGAGGGAGAGGTTTTGGCCCTGGGAAAAGCCAAATATTTGTGTTCTTGACTCTTTTGTTTTTGGTAGCAGTTTGATGAAGTAAACACTCACACTAATAATGAATGGAAGATCAAGTTAAGATTATTTTTTTAAATACTTCAGAAATTGTTATCAAGATAAGAAGAATCCACTTAACTCTGTATGCCCTAGATTCTTCAACATGGTATTAGAGCGATTGGTTCAATAGTCAAGGAAAAGGGCAAAAAAGAGACATGTAGGGATCAAGTTTTGAAGCAGAGCATCAAAGCAAGAAAGATCTAAACCCTAGATCAAAGGATCAACCTACAACAACAGTAACAAGGGTTACTGTCTATATCAGCAAGAGACTTTGTCTCAAGTAATCACCATCTAATTGCCTCAAGATCAAGGCAGCCTAGAGGATCTTAAAATTGAAGCCTACACCTTCTTGAAACCCTAGGAAGTAGTTTACAATAGCAAGGGTTTTTGGATATCAATGGTAACACACTTGCAATCACAAGTCGATGTTGCATTCTACTCAATTATATCAGCGGTTTGTTGATATATCAATGAAGATGGCTCGAGGGAAAGGAAGGCAATCTGCCTATCACAAATCTCAACCAAAGGAAGCATCAACACACCTACTCCAACATGATCAAGGTGAACATTTTATCTTCACATCTCAAGTAAGTATTTTTTCATTAATTATTTTTGAAATGACTTCATTGCAAGAAGATCTATATGTTGTATGGGTCGCTAAAGGTTCTTGCATAGGATAAGGAGGATTATCATTATCCTTAGAGAAGTTAGAACATCAAGGTCTCCTTTGAAGTCATAAGAACTAGTAGGGTTCTATGAAACAAGAAAGGAGACATAGGTAGAATTCAAGAAGTACTATAGGACATACTCTCTGAAATAAAGTACAGAAGGAATGAAGGAACATCTTCAAGAGGTCTCAATTAAGAGATCTAGAAAAATGATGGATAGATGATCATCATTAATAAGCAAGGTGACAAATGTCCATAAACAAGAAAGTTACCTCATTCAGTAGTCTTTGTTCCCTATGTCAGATAGAGAAAGGCAAGCTAATAGGTCACATATAAGTGCATATAAGTAAAAGGTCGTTAAGACTAAACAATACTATGGAAGAGAAGCTCATATCGTTGGAAGGATGGGGAAAGTTGAAGAAAGGATCAGGGAAAGAGGGAGTAATAGATCTCCATTATGAATGAGATGTTGTCCCTCTCAAAGGGATCCTATTAGAATTCCTTGCAAATATGAACATAGTAAGAAGATGCATCATGGCATCTTGGAAGTAAGAGCTCGTATGAAAACTGAAGAACATAGATCTTGGGAATCTCGTTGTACATGGTAGGAGAGGAAAAGTTCATCCAGGTCAAAGGAAACATTTGCCAGATGGGGATATACTAGATCATGAAGGATCTCTGATAGAGATTTCAATGGAGGATCTCCGAGTCCAAAAAGGCAACAAATGTTTAAGCAGAAATTCCAACTCTTCGATCTCATGAGATGGTGGTTCAATGACATGAAGAATGACGCAGATCAAGGGATTGAAGAATTGTTCAATCAAGGAAGCTGTTGAAAGGTGCCTAAAGAAAAATAAGGTATGTATGATTATAATTGTATTTGTATTTGATGTTGTGATGTCATGTTCTGTGGTTGCAGGTAAAATGGATCAAGCATGATCATGTAGAAAAAGATCTCTCCCTCTGAAAGGATGCAGAAAGACAGACTATATGAAATCAACATAATATGTCCTCATAATGTAGTATGAGGTAGTTGATGACCATTGAAGAACTTTGAGAGTTCCTGGGAATAAAAGACATGAGGGTGAAAGAGATCGTGAGACATGCAACCATGACGAAGGCAGTCAACGTCTAGAGGATCAAGAAGACTTGACTAGGAAACCTCCCAAAATGATGAGTAGACTTTGATGGTGTTAAAATTGGAAACTAGGGCCAAACTCCATGCAGGTCATCTTATTTATCACAGCTGATATTTTTCTTGGATACCTCTCGTCGAGAGGTGTAGGATTGATCTAAAGATCATCCAATTTCGACATGTATTCATGGAGATATGAATTTATTTGTGTTATGGGACAATTCGTCAAGGTCGGCCAGCAACCAAATTGCCCCCACTTGTGCTCAACGTTTTAGTATAAAAAAAGGTGGCTTGCAAGTCATTTGTACACACACTTCTTGTGATCTCTTCCTCTCCACTTGTCTTTGGGTTTTGGTGAGAGGAGAGATTCTAAGAGACAACGCTGCCCCAATGGAGAAGGCTCTACGCTATCATAGGAGATGCCCTAGAAGGCTCTACGCTGTCATGGAGGACAACCCTTATCTCTGCCACAAAGAAGCCCTAACACTGTCCTATGGAGAAGCCCTAACATAACCTATGAAGAGGTATACGCCGTCAAGAATGGCAGCGATGTAAGCCCTCAACGCAGCCTAGAAAAGGGTCTCTACCCTAGATGCATGCCCTATAACCTTAACGCAGTCTATGGAAGAGTGAAAGCTCTGAAATTGCCCTAACCGCAACAAGAGAGGGAGGCTCTAAGATAGCGTGGAGGAGGCCTGAGTTCCTCAATGGAGGTCGAGTTAATTACTGGAGCAATGGCTTGTTTTTTGGGTCACTTTGGTGGAGGCCTAGAGGCTGTCTTGGATGCCGCAGTTTGTTCTTGAGGGCCGAAGACATGAGGAACTGTTTCGTGGAGTTAGAACCCTTGGAAAGGGCTACTGCAGCAAGGGATAGGCTTGTTGTAGCAAGTCGCAATCCCTTATACACCTACAGGTCTACGTGAAGGCTACCAAGGAGGGCATAAGGGCTAGTTGTAACTGCTGGGGTATAACAAGCCAACATGTGGTTTAGGAATGCTGGAGAAGGGTGATCGTAGCCTTGGGACAGATTTTTGAAGGCTGTCCAAACAATTGTTAGAATGCCCTTACTTGTCTAGTAGTGTGGCAATCAGAGAATCCCCTAACAGTGAACTGATGTAAGTGTAGCACCATGATATAATAAGGTGCAGCATGTTGAATGTTATAGCATGATGAAGGGCATAATGATGAAATGATGAGTGCAACACAAATGTAACAAAGTGCAGCACAGTAATGATGAATGCTGCAATGAGATGCGGCATGAGGTGCAGTAGTATGATGTATTGCAACAACAACAAAGTGCAACAAGCACATTGGGACAACAATATGGTATTTGGTGTAGCAAGTACACAAAGCAGCAATGGTGCAGCAAGCACATGGGTGACAGCATGGTGCAACAGTGGCGCAAGGTACAACAATGCAAAACACTAGGACAATAATGCAACATAAGATGCAACAATATGATGTGTATAGCATGGTCATAAGGTCCAGCATTGTGATGATGGGTGCAGCATGGTGCAACATGGTGAAGTGCAACATGATGACAAGATGTAGCACTATGATAGGTGAAGGAGTCACCTTGGAGAATTAGTTGAAGCAACATGTCTTGAACTGATCTCATGTATCATCTTCTTAGAGATGATCTATGCTCTTATCTAGATAAGTGAAAGTGTTGACTTCTATTGTATATGTATTATCTCTCTCTCTTTCTACTGAACTATTGAAGAACATATAAGAAGAATTGATCAAGGGTTTCCCCACATTGGGGTTTGTCCCTGGCTAGTGCCACATCTTGTGTCCTCTTATCTTGGCTTGTCTTCTGCGATTAATATTTATGTTCTATCTACAGTTTACTTTAATGCTGATTCTAATTTGGAAAAGATATTGAGCTAACTGTGAAAATTGAAATAAAGTGCTCTAAGCATAGAACATACCTAAAATTAACAGATGGAAGTCTGAAAAGATGAGGACCCTTGACAACAGATATCATTAGGAGATGTGTCAACATAGATGTAGGATAATTGATGCCTACAAAAAGATGTCACTGAAAGAAGGCCATCACCAAAAAGCTATGTTGCACAAGTTTTTGGTAAGCGGGTACTTCTGATACGCAGGAACGAGCACAACTAGAAGTATTGCCCAAATTTACAGGAAACGTCAAGTTGGGAGCGACAATAATATAATATATTAAAATTTAATATATATTAAAAATAAAAATAAAATAATTAATTTATTCCCATCCAAAACTTGCCAATCAAATTCCATCTTGCAAAGAAACATGTAAAAGATTGAATTTTGAAAAATTGCCAAAAAAAATTAAAATATTAATCCATTAACAATTTCTCAATCAAATTCCTTCCGAGCAAAGAAACATGCAGAACTCCCAAACTGGAAAAAAGTTTGTTATTACTCGATTACTAGGTGATTTCATGCAACCCTATATGTTAAGTCACTGGATCAATTCTTCGCCCTTGATGCAATCTTACCAATATTGTATATATGACATCTAATTATAATAGAGATAAGAAAAAATAAAATATATATATAATAGTAATTAAAAAAAACGTAGAGTTTAAATCCAATGTTATTTTAAAAAGAGTTTGTATTACAAATTATTATAATTTTATATTTAAATAAATATGAAAATTAAATTAAAAAATGTTTTTTAATAATATTTATATTTCATAATTTCAACTATTTTTCTTTTCTTTAGTATTCCATCTTTTGTCCATTTAGCTCGAGCGATAATGATGGTTTTGCTAGTGGCTGACAATCTTCCTAAATTCTTTTATATCCATCCGCCATCTGCGTATATGAGGAGAATGAATAGCTTTCCAATTACAAAGATCAGGATTGGCCAAACGCCTCATCTTCATTTGGATAGAAGGGATTTCCATAAACAGGTTGTTTCTCTTAGTTCCAGACCCATATCCATATCTGAACCCAACGACATACCCTTCCCTTTGCACAGTTCCATCAGTTTAAGTAGCACCCAAGCTGGTAACATCAAATACACCTAAGTTTGCACTTATTCATTGTAGTGAAGCTCCCAAAACGTCAAAAATCGGTTGCAATGAAGCTCTCGAAAAGCTCCAAAGTACCCGTTGAAGCTCCCGACAACTTTGGAGCGTTTTCGATCGGCTCCCAAGCTCCCAGGGGCGGGGGAGCTTCGGGTACGTACTCTCCAATGCGTGGGAGCGGTACCCGTGTAACTATGCCAAAAAGGTAATATGTGATTTGTTTTTGGTGTCTGACCTCTTGGAAAAGTCTGGGTATGTGTGCAGGATCTTGGAAAGGAGAGTTGTGAAGGATGTCACAACTATGTGATCTAGAGCAACCATTGTTAAAGAACAATGGAGACGAATTAGCTTATGAAGGAAGCCATAGATGTAAAGCCAAGGAGGACACTTTCCGGGAAAGAAGGAATGACATGATGGAGGAAAGTGATGGATAGCTGAACCCTACACGTGAAGAAATTGATGACATTGATATCGTGGATCGTTAGTCAACTTGAAGACCCTATAAAGTACTGATGATAGAGTCCCTGTCTAAGAGGGAGCTCTAGGAAGTTCCTATGAGCAAAGGAACTCAAGCAAGTTTCTAAGTAAGGAGAAACTCAAAACTCGTCCCTAATTAAGAGGGAGAGTCAAACATGACATTCTTGTCTTGAGTTTGGAAGAAAGAATGGAGGATTGTGTAATGATTTGGCATCCAACACTCTTTGAGGATGTGGTAGGGCATCCAAGACAAGAGTGGGCAAGAGGACCGATATTCTTGAGGGCTGGGAACCCAAGATGAGAATAGTCCTAGTAGGGCATACTCGGAGAACACCCAGGTGGGTATGACCCTAAGAGAGACAATGATGATGTGTGTCTATCAGTCATTGGTCTTGCCAACATTATGCTCTGATCTAAGTGAGAGATGGAGCTGTTAGTCAAGGCCTTGCTATATAGAAACAATGTTGGTTGAAATGATGCTATAACAGATGGATTGCAAATCCGATTCTTTTTATGAGAAATTCTTCAGATTGAGAATGACCAAGTACCATTATGAATACCTCCCTAGTTAAGGGGGAACGTTGAAGAAAATGAAACTAGTTTCGGTCTTCATACTAACATGATCTTTGTAAATGATGTAATAGAAGAGAATAAATTATTTTTGTATGCCTTGCTACATGGGTTTCATGAGCAAGATGTGTCATAGGTCAAAAGACTTCTTCTTGACGTCTTTAGGATTTTATTATTATGTCAAAGGGTCATCTCATGTGTAAAGGAGCTCTTTAAGAGCTTATGTAAAATGTATTTAAGTCAAAGCAGCCCTCCAAGACCAAGAACAATCCTCCATTGGCATGATCAAGAAGTCTGCAAGCAAAATGAAATAGAGATCATCATTGTCGGCTTCAATGAATAAATTAAATATATATTTAAATGGCACGTCGGCTCAACACAAGGTCATGTCGGTTCAGAGGTTCACGTCGGTTTGCATATATGAAACAACCACTATGAATAACCATCTAGGGTATCCGCAATTGCAATGGACAGAACTCGCAAACTCTCTTTGAAATTTCGCATATACTAGAAGGAGCAGAGCTGCAGGCATTTTCGGTGAAGGGCTTGACTGCACCTCGGATGGGTATAAGGTGCAGTCAAGCTAGATCTCGGTTGGATAGAGCAGAAGGAACCTCAGATGGATAGATATTCTCAACATAAAGATATCTCTGCTCTTTCGGAGGTACAATATTGACATAATAACTAGCCGCAGTAACAACAATGATCCTACAGTTGCTATGACAATCTCGGCATACATATATATATCTATTATCTTAGTCACTGTCTCGGTATACATTCTCGGCATAATCATGACAACCTCGGCATTCTAGTGAAGGGTATTCAATCTCAGAAGCAACCTCGGATAAGGGTTTGGATCTGCCTCTAGTAACCTTGCCATTCTCTCCAAGCATAACTTCAATCTCGACATATCATTGATGGAGTGGATGTAGGTGATATTCCTGTAGCAGTCTTGACATAATGAACAACAGTGAAGTAGGGCTACATTCTTAGCATCACTATATAGAAGATCTTTTCATATACCATCTTGACATTCAGATTTGTAATGATATTAAGTTCAAGTTAGACGTAGCATATGATCACTGTATATATTGATATCAAGGAATGATCTCTGTGATGTACAGTGTTATGATAGTTATAGGATCATGAGTCCTGATCTCGATATAAAAGATGATCTCACAAATTTGATCTCAGTGGCACTGATGTGAATATACATCAATGATGATCTCAACAAAAGGAACAATAAGTGAAGATGCAGCAGTATGGTGTTGACATAAGCCTGGTAGCAGTGATGATGATGATCTCAACATTGGTAGAGTAAGGGATTGATATCTTGGTCTTGGAGAGGTAGAATGTGTCAAGGGTCATGGCCTTGGTATTCTTCAATTGGAATCTCTATAAGAATAATTTTGTGCAGGTTTTCCTATCCAAGAGGGAGATGTTTTGGCCCTGGTAAAAAGCCAAATATTTGTGTTCTTGTCTTTTTTGTGTTTGGTAGCAGTTTGATGAAGTAAACACACACACTAATAATGAATGGAAGATCAAGCTAAGATTAATTGTTTAAATACTTCACAAATTGTTTTCAAGATAAGAAGAATCCACTTAATTCTGTATGCCCTAGATTCTTCAACACAATATTGTACCTCTCCGAAAGAGGAATCCAATTCAATAATCATCTCCATCATATGAGCTATCCTAAGGTGGAATTTGGCCCTAGTTGCTAATTTCAATAGACTTCAATTGACGAATACCAAGACCAAGATCCTTGACCTATTTGCCTCTCTGAGACCAAGTCAACTTACTTGAAGTCAAAGTTAACCCTTTGATGATTCAACTACAATTTCTTCTTCAATGATTTCACTTCTCCAACACAGATCTGAACTTTTCAGCCCCCTTGACTGTAATCTTCGGCCTTCTGCAGTGGACTCTTCTTTCTCGCACGTGTGACAGATTTAGGGTAAATTCTATCCTTTATTTGTTCGCTTAACTATAGAGGATCTCTATGTTTACTTGGCGTGAAGTATAGATAAGTTTCTTGCCCTAACTCGGATTCTTGAGGTTCTGCGATTTTGGCTTCTCTGCAATGTGTATGCCCTAACTCTTCCTCACACGTGTGACAGACTTTGCCCAAAACAGAATTGCGATTTATTTGATTTCCCTTCGATCTTGATCTCTTTTCTTCGCTTGGATATATGGCTTCTCTTGCCCTTTGATCGAACTCTTCGCACCTTTCTTATTCAGATTGCCTTTACCAACAAACTTGTTCTCAAATGGAGGCTGAGCTGCCTATTTATAGTGGTTTCCCGTGAAATAAGCTCACTTGATTTGGAGACTAGGTGAATGCCTTTTGGAGATCATCTTGAGGTCGACTTCTTGGAGGAGCTTGAGCTTGGTCTTGACTCATATACAAATGTAACATGCCCAAGAAGTGTCCTTTATACATGACATAAATTCAATTTGACTTTTATGACTTGATGACAAAACCTAAAGGCTCACGAGTCACAATGGAAACCTTAACTAAAATAAAATTTCTTGATCATGAAACCCATGTTTTTGTTAGAAAATGTAACTATGTTATGTCTTCAATAATGTACTTGAGTCATTATGTAACGTGCTTGTCAAAAGAATAAAGAAAATATTTTTTATTATTGTAACAATGACTTATTAAAGCATGGGTTTCATGCTTGGGTCATCATTATATTAGTCAAATTCCGCATTGTGGACTCCTAGGATTAGTATTGAGTTTATAGAGTCATTGTACATTCGAAGAGACCCTTCTTGGGCTTTCAGATCATGTAAAATGTTTTGTATCAAGTCAAATATGAATTATGTACCCTCCACATCATGTCAGCATAAGAGAGATCAAGTCGGCCTAAGGACCCTCATTCGACCCACAGGAAGCCTATATATACAAGGAGGTCGAAGTCATTTGAAGCATTCACTCTCAAGCAAGTTCGATATCTCAAGAAGAGCTGGAGAAGTGCAAATTTTGTCGCCGGGGGGTCAAAAGAAGTGCAAGTTTTGGGAAGTCTATAGAGGAAGAAAATTGAACTTTTGGTGCCTCTCTCTCTTTTTTGTGGTTTGGGTTGGGAGATCAAAGTCTCCTAAGTTTTCGCTGTTGCTCGAAGTTGCATGTTGCCAGAAGCTGCTGGAAGAGGTTGAAGATCTGGGCGGCTGACATAGTGTGGAGGGAAAGTCTGGTCTCGGTCTAGGGTAAGGCATCTCAAAGAATACTATTGAAAGGAAGGATTATCTTGACTGGGTTTTCCCATCGAGGGAGGTTTTGCCCTGGCATGTGCCTATATATTGTGTCTCTTGTTTTTGATCTTCATACACATATAGTATGGTAATTGCTTGATGAAAGATAAGATAATTAAGAAGTAAAAGAAGCCAACACACTCACAAGTAATTATCAAGAAAAGAGAATCAAACCCTAATATATATCTTTGATTTTCCAACAGATTCAAGCATTACAAAAATAATTTTATTATCTTCTTTACATCAATTACATAAAATCACAATTACACATGTCATTATGAAGACTGAACCTAGTTACACTTTCAACACTCCCTCTTAATTAGGGAGGTATTCATAATCCATACAAGGTACTTGGACATTCTCAATATGAAGAATTCTCATAAGAAGAGTTGGATTGGTAACCTATCTGTATAACATCATATCAACCAACATTGTCACATAGCAAGGCCTTGACTAACAATTCTATCTCTCTACAAGATCTGAGCTCAATGCTAGTGAAACCAATGATGTATAGACACCCTCATCATTGTCTCTCTCGGAACATACACTACTAGGGTTCTTAAGGTGTGTTCCATTAGGACTATTCTTATCTTGGATTCCTAGTCCTCGAAGAATATTGGTCCTCTACGACTACTCTTATCTTTGATGCCCTAACTCATCCTCAAAGCGCATCGGATGCCAGATGTTTACCCAATCCTCCATTCCGTCTTCCCAAGTGAAGACAAGAATGATGCCTCTATCTCTCCCCCTTAATTAGGGAGGATATATCTATTCCAATGAAGGAATGTACTCATTCCTACGGAAGGAATGTACCTAAGCTCCCTCTTGGTTTAGGAATTTGCTTCCAAGTTTTTACCAAGTTAGAAACTTGTTTTCTAGGCTCACCCTTAGCTGGGGACCTACAACTGCTCCTTAGGTGGAGATGATGGGACAACCAATTGCTTGAAGAACTCCTCACAATGTCATGAACTTCTTTTATTTTATTCAAGAGTCTTCATGTTTTGGGACTTCTTCGTAGGGCACAAACCATCCATCACTTTCATCCATGAGTTAGTCATGTCATTATTCATTTCATCGGAAAGTGATCCATCAGTTCATATCTGGCCTTCCTTCATGCCATGCTGCCTTCTTCATGCCACATTTCCTTAAGGATCTTTCATCCTACTACATTGAAATCAATGGTGGGAGATATCCATAGATCTTCCCTTGGAACCCCTGCATAAGCCCATCTAGATATCATTCAAAAATAAAGGAATGAACATTCAATCAAAATTACCTTTGTGATGGTCTTTCATCGTGACATCTTCTAGTTTGCATCAACATCCTGCATACACATTGACACATCTCCAAAAGATACATACTGTCAAGGGTCTCTTTCTTTTTCAGACTTCATCAAAGTCTTCATATCTTTCATGGAGATACCTAGTCAAATCTCTCAGTCCTTGGATGTTGATTGCCTTTTTCCATAGTTGCATATTTCATTATCTCTTGCTTTCTTTCTTCACATATTTCCTTCTAGGAACTTTCAGTCATAGTTTGTCCAATTTTGTCAACCTCATATTATATGAGGACATTTATGTTGATTTCATCTAGACAATACGTGACCCATGCCTTCCTGCATCCTTTCAAGGGAGGAGATCCTTTCTTTTGATCGTGCTTTCTAGATAGAGCATTGATCCATGTTACCTGCAGCCATGTGACATGACTCTACAATATTGACTACAAGCATAACTACCTCATTTTCCTTTAGCTCATCTTAGACTTCCCTTCAACAACTTCCTTGATTGAAGGAACTCCAATCCCTTGATCTGCTTCACCTCTTTTATCATCATACAATCATCTCATGAATGCTACAAGTTGGAATTCTTGGTGAAACCCTTTCTTCCTTTTGATTGGTGAACCTTCATACGAAGATTTCAATAGAGGATCTTGAGTATCCTTATCCAGCAAATGTTTCCTTTTGACTGATGTATGATGAGTTTTGTACTAGATGACTTTTTCTTCTTTTTCCGGTAAGTATCACTTATGTTATTAATGAGGTTTCCAAGAGCTATATCCTTCCATGGGTGACTGCCTTAGACTTCAACTATCTTTCATGCTTCTCTATGATGATGTCACGAGCTCTTGCTTTTAATGCTTTTATGATGCCATGATGCATCCTATCATTTTCCTTAGTAATTCATGATAGCCATATCTTACAACAAAAAACTTGAAAACAAGAACTTGAAAAGAACTAGGCGATGAAGACTATCTCAATCATAGTAGAGATCCCCTTCTTCTTCTTTCTTGAACTTCTTCTTTTCAGCTTCCTCCACTTCTTCGGTGATATGGGCTTCTTCTATACCTCTTTTGTTATTGTTCTTCTTGAGCTTAGGACAATCTCTTTTATAATGCCTTTATTCTTGACATCCATAGCATTGAATCTTAGCCATGTTCTTTCTCTTTTTTAGAGGACTAGATTTCCCAGATTTTCCTCTTCTTTTTGTCATAATAGCATATGCTTGATTTTTATCACTTGATCCCAAATCAATTTTAGCCTTCAACCTAGTTTCTTCAATCTTACATAATGACCATAGATTTTGGAATGGAGTAGCTTCTTTCTTCCCATAGATGCTTGAAGTAAAGTTACCCCATTCCTCTGGTAGTGCATTTAGTACTACAGTGGTCATCTCCTTATCAGACATTACTTCTCCCAGATCTTGAAGTTGATCCATTATTTCAGATATCTTCATAAAGTATGAGGCTATTCCTTCTTCTTTTGATATCCTTAGCTTGTAGAGTTCTTGCCTTAGAGAGATAATTTCTCCTGCAGTGCTTACAGAAAATAACTCTACCAATTTGCGTATATTTCTTTTGAGGTGTCGAGTTTAGATACATATGGAATGAGGGGATCCTTGATGGATTCTATGAGAATCCTTTGAGCCCTCACTTCCCCTTTCATAAACTTTGCAAGTGCTTGAGCATATTCTTTTGTTGGTTTGGTGATTGATCCTTTGACATGATCCATAACCTCATTTCAATGAGATTCAGATCTGTCCTCTTCTTCCATGCAAGATAGTTTGAAGCCCTAACCAATTTGTTGCTTTCCTTACAAAAAGACATTTTGACAGATTCAGACATAAATATACATACTTGAGAAGATGCTTCTTCCACTTGATGCCTCCTTGAATTTGATGATAATATGGATGATAGAGAACTTCTCCTTGATGAAGATAAATCTCTTCAAGAGTGATCCTTGACTCCACAAAGAAGGAGATCACTTTAGATCCTTTGATGGTGATGTCCTTGTTGATGTTGATCAATGATGACTTCTTGATGATGTCTTCAATGTAAGGACCTTGCTTCAACGAGAGGGACATCGCCTTAGAATCTTGATGACAATTTCCTTGGTCTTGCTTCTCTAGAAAGGAACTTGATGAATAAGTCCTTCAGCTTGAGTAGGGTCTTTGAGGTCTCTTGAGATGACTTGAGGATTCCAAGACTTCTTTCTGGTGTAGACTTCTTCTTTGATCTAGGGTTTTGATACTTCTTTTGTAGATCTTGACTACAAAATGATCTCCTAGATTTGCTTTGAGGCCTTCCTCGAGATTTGATCCTTGAGTGTCCCTTGATAAGATGCCCTTCCTTGACTTGTCACTTTAGCTCTGATACCATGTTGAGAAATCTAGGGCATAACAATTAGGTGATTTCACTTTGATGATAATTGCTTGTGAATGCTTTTTTCTTCTTTAGATTAAGATCTTTTCTTTCTTTAGATTATTATTGCGTTCTTCTTCATCAAACAACTACCAATGCATAAACAATAAAGAGACGAGAGATACAGAATGTAGGCTATCAACCAGTGTAAAAATTTCTGTTTTCCCACCCCGGTTTTCAGTTTCACCTTATTTCTCCCATGTAGTTAAATGCCCTTTCCCATAACCATACATTCAACAAGCTGAAAAAAATAAATT
>APFE031111645.1:4712-19852 GCA_000404065.3 Pinus taeda
TATGTTTAGTTTAGGGTTTTTTGCCCTAGAAGGCAACCCCTCTCTTTCTATGAGGGCATTGTATTTGAGGCTGTGATAGATGTGTATTCTAGATGTGTGAGCGGAAATCAGAGAGGTGAGACTGTGAGAGAAAACAAAGGATATTACAGTGGATTTGTTGTAGGTTGTGTCTCTTCATTTTGCTAGATAATAGAAAGGAAGGACTGGCTATTCGGGGTGGACGTAGCCCAAACTGGGTGAACCACATATATTTGTTTCTCTCTTGTTTTATGCATTTTATGTGTTTATATTTCTACAATACTTTAAGTGTTCCATTGATCTGTAATATATAACTTTCTAACAAATGGTATCAGAGCTGAAGGTCTATTTGGTTGATAAACTCGCAAGAAAGAAGGGTTCCTTTTTCGAGTGGGAGTAATGGCGGAAGATGGTAAGTTCAGGGTCGAGAAATTTAACGGCCAAAACTTCTCATTGTGGAAGATGCAGATGGAAGATTATTTGTATCAGAAAGATCTATACCTACCATTGGGCGGAAAAGCAAAGAAGTCGACGGATGTGGAAGATGAAGAATGGAACCTTCTTAATAGAAAGGCACTCGGAACAATACGGTTGTGCCTTGCAGCATCCGTCACCTTCAACATTTCGAAGGAAACAACAACAGAGGGTTTGATTAAGTCGTTGGAGAAACTATATGAAAAACCCTTGGCCTCAAACAAGGTATTTCTGATGAAACGATTTTTTAATATGAAGATGTTGGAAGGTGGATCTGTTGCATATCATTTAAATGATTTTTATACTGTTACAAGTCAGTTATGTTCCATAGGGGTAAACTTTGATGATGAATTTAGAGCTTTATTATTCTTGTGCTCATTGCCAGAAAGTTGGAATGGTTTAGTAATGGCCATTAGAAACTCTGTGTCTGGATCTAGTACTTTAAAGTTTGATGATGTTGCCGGTGCTATCCTTAGTGAGGAAATGCGACGGAAAAGCTCCGGTGAGACATCGGGAAATGCTTTGAGCGTAGAGTCTAGGGGAAGAAAAATGGAATGAGGAAAGAGCTCAGGATATCGCAGTAAATCAAGGAAAGGCAGATCCAAGTCCAAATCGGGGATAGTGTGCTGGAAATGCGGAAAGAAAGGACACCTAAAGAAAGACTGTAGATCTCGGAAGGGAAAAGAAGGAGATTCACAGCAAGAAAACAATCATGAAGCAAATGTTACAGGTGAGGTGTTACAAGATGCTTTGATTCTTTCTTTCGAAAATATTATTGATTCCTGGGTGGTAGATTCAGGGGCCTCATTCCATGCCACCCCTGATAAGAAATACTTTCATGACTATGTTCAAGGAGATTTTGGAAAAGTTCGTTCGGGTGATGATAAACCCTGTAAAATTGTTGGAATGGGTAAGGTTCTTGTAAAATAGCAGAATGGAAACCAATGGCTACTAAAGGAGGTAAGGCATGTTCCAGATCTAAAGAAAAATCTGATTTCAACAGGGTAGTTAGGCAGTGAAGGTTGTGTGACAACTTTCACAGATAAAGCTTGGAAGGTCACCAAAGGAGCCCTGTTAATAGCAAAAGGCGAAAAGGTTGGTACATTGTATTTATGCAATGGTATTTCTAACTCTGTTAATGCTTTAACTTCCAAAGGAGCAGATGCAGCATTATGGCATCATAGGCTTGGACACATGAGTGAAAAAGGCATGAAGATTCTTCACTCAATATTCGTTCGCCGCGTATTGAAGACATGTTGATTCGACTTCTGGAGTGGAATTGCATATTTATAGAACAGAGAGAGTTAGATTTCTCAGACGTTGGGAAAGAAAGAAGAAGAAAACAATTGGACTTGCTGCACTTACAGTGTTGGACTGCCTCAGTATCATCTCTCTCGGTGGCTCTCGCTATTATGTCTATATTCGATGATGCCAACTAGAAAAACTTGGATTTATTGTATTAAGAATAAAACTGATGTATTTGATACTTTCAAGAAATGGAAAGCTTTGGTTGAGATTGAGACAGGAAAGAAATTGAAGTGTCTTAGATCAGACAATGGAGGTGAATATTGCAGCAAAGAGTTTGATAGGTACTGTTCAGAGCATGGAATTCGCGGAGAGAAGACAGTTCCAAGAACACCACAAGAAAATGGTGTGTCAGAAAGGATGAACAGGACAATCATGGAGCGTGCAAGGTGCATGAGATTGCATGCAGGATTGCCTTTACAGTTTTGGGCAGATGCTGTAGATACTACTGTTTATCTAATAAACAGAGGGCCTTCAAGTTCCTTGGATGGTGGTGTTCCAAAGGAAGCATGGACAGGTAAAAAGGTAAACTACTCTATTTTAAAGCCTTTGGGTTGTGAGGCCTTTGTCCATATCGATAAAGAAAATAGAACAAAGCTTGAAGCAAAGTCAAAGAAATGTACCTTTATTGGATATGGTGTTAATGATTTTGGTTATCGCTTATATGATTATGAAAATCACGAAATCATTAGGAGCAGAGATGTAATATCAATGAAAAGGTCTTGTATAAGAATTAGTTGCAGAAAAAGAAACGGGAAGAAGAAAACAAGGAATACACAGTTCTTGATGAAATCACTGAAAAGTAAAGGTGCCTGAAAATAATAATAATCAACAACCACAATAGCAGCAACCATCACAACAGCAACAGGCACCCCAAACACCTGAAAGCGGTGTTAGAAGATCTACCAAGATAAGTAGACCCCCTGAATGATACTCTCCTTCATTATATTATTTATTGTTGACTGATTCCAGTGAACCCGAATGTTATGAAGAAGCAATGCAGGTTGAAAGAAGGAAGAAGTGGGAGGTAGCCATGGAAGAAGAAATGGACTCCTTAAAGCATAACCATACTTGGGACTTAGTCAGATTGTCTGCAGGTAAAACTACATTGTAGAATAAATGGGTTTACACGCTGAAGGAATAAGATGGAGGAAAAAAGAGGTACAAAGCTAGACTTGTGGTGAAGGGGTTTGCACAGAAGAAAGGTATTGCTTTTGATGAAATATTTTCTCCTGTTGTTAAAATGACTTCAATCAAAACTATTTTAAGTCTAGTGGCAGTTGAAGATTTGCATCTTGAGCAGTTAGATGTAAAGACAACCTTTCTCCATGAGGATTTGGAGGAAGAGATATATATGCAGCAGCCACAAGGATATGAAGCGAAGGGGAAGGAGAAACTAGTGTGCAGGTTGAAGAAGAGCTTGTATGGCTTAAAACAGGCTCGAAAGCAGTGGTATCTAAAATTTGACAAGTTTATGTTTGAACAAGGTTATTCTAGATGTCACTATGATCATTGTATTTATCTGAAAAAGAAAAATGATGGCAGCTATATTATATTGTTATTGTATGTAGATGACATGCTCGTTGCAGAATCTAACATGCAGGAAATTAATGTGCTCAAAAGAAAATTGGCAAATTCATTTTCAATGAAGGATTTGGGAGCTGCAAAACAAATCCTTGGTATGAGAATAACTAGAGACAGGAAAAATCGTAAATTAACATTGTCTCAGAATGAGTACATACAAAAGGTGTTGAAAATATTTAACATGCACAATGCAAAACCAGTTAGTACACATTTTGCTAGCCATTTCAAAATTAGCAAGGAAATGTGCCCAAAGACCCAAGAAGACATGGATTATATGTCTAAAGTTCCATACACATCAGCAGTTGGAAGCTTAATGTATGCAATGGTTTGTACAAGGCCTGATATTGCACATGCAGTGGGAGTTGTAAGCAGGTACATGAACAATCCAGGAAAGGAACATTGGATGGCAGTGAAATGGATTCTCAGATATTTGAAAGATTCCACAAATCAACCATTATGCTTTGGTGGTTCAAACATTTCCCTACAGGGATATGTTGATGCAGATATGGCAAGTGACAGAGATAAGAGGAGGAGCACTACAGGATATGTATTTACTGTTGGAGGAACAGCTATGGGTTTCAAAAATCCAAAGTGTTGTTGCACTTTCAACAACAGAAGCAGAGTATGTTATTGCTACAGAGGCTAGTAAAGAAATTATTTGATTACAAAGGTTTATGGGTGAATTGGGTAAGGAGCATGATAAGGGCACGCTATATAGTGATAGCCAAAGTGCCATTCATCTTGCAAAGAACTCAGCATTTCATTCCAGGACTAAACACATACAGCTCAAGTACCATTTCATACGATCAGTGTTGAAAGATGGACAGTTGAAGCTGGAAAAGATACACACTAGCCATAATCTTGTAGATATGCTAACAAAAGTTGTAACCAGGGAGAAGCTGAGAACATGCTCAGTTTCAATTGGTCTTCAAGGATGATGGTGAAGATGAGAAGCATCTAGGTCCAAAAGAGGAGTCATTGTCTAGCAAATGAAGCAGCGATGGAGTTGCTACAATCATTCTCCAAGTGGGAGATTGTTGCGTGTGGAGCATGATTGTTCAGAGGTCTTTGTTTCAGCCAGATGTATACCCTAGGAATTTTGTACACCCCTCCACGTCGGGGGGTGCAGGGGGGACTTTCCCCCCCGACTGGGGGGTCCGGAGGCTTGGGGGCAGCACCCCCGAAGCTAAAAACAGATGTAAATTTGCCTTGTAAAAGTATAGTAATTGCTAGTCAATCTGGGTCGTTCATTAGGCGGATGATCTGAGGGTAGAACTTATGTTTAGTTTAGGGTTTTTTGCCCTAGAAGGCAACCCCTCTCTTTCTATGAGTTTATTGTATTTGAGGCTGTGATAGATGTGTATTCTAGATGTGTGAGTGGAAAACGGAGAGGTGAGATTGTGAGAGAAAACATAGGATATTACAACGGATTTGATGTAGGTTGTGTCTCTTCATTTTGTTGGATAATAGAAAGGAAGGACTGGTTGTTCGGGGTGGACGTATCCCAAAATAGGTGAACCACATATACCTGTGTCTCTCTTGTTTTATGCATTTTCTGTGTTTATATTTCTATAATACTTTATGTGTTCCATTGCTTCGTAATATATAATTTTCTAATAGGTAGAAGGAAAGACTGGGCACAGAAGAAAAACTCCCCGTGGTCTAGAGGTAGCCTATTTTTCCTCGTTCTTACAGGGTGGTGGAGCTCAATAGTAAGTAAACCCTAAAACTGGAGGAGGAAGCTCAAGTGTCCATGCTCTAATAGTGATTTATGGTACGATGGGCCATAGTGGATTTTCTTATGGTCTCTGGCTGTCGATTTAGGTGGTGGTCAATTTTTCGCTCATCTCGTAATGGAAACAACTCGCCTATCCCTCAGTAGCACTCCATCATTGGTGTTATTATTGAATGTGTAGGTGTGAGGGTTACCTGGTGGGGGTGGTCCTTCGTGGGTAGTAGGAGCCATCCTAGTGAATTCATGTTATTTTGGGTGGTGTTGCTTGGGTCTTCTGTCGGTGGGTAGTGTTATTTCGAGTGGAAATATGGTGTTTGGTTTTTGTTCAAGGCATGTCTCTACCATGGGAAACTATGAAACTACTAGCGCAAAGGGGTTTCTCTTCCTTCCTTGCTTCCCTTGTTTTTGAAGGGTGACAGATGAAGCTCTGGCCACAGTGATGCCCCGTTGAGGTGGAAAAACAAATAGTCATGCACAAAAAGGAAATATAGGTGTGAGAGGAGGCTGCGGAGGTGGCAAGTAGGGGACGAGCGGAGGTGAAGGGTCACATGGCCATTGGTAGACTCATAGGGGCAACGACACCCATGGCAGCACAGAGAAGCGTGGGCTGACAACACCCAGGGCTGAGGAGGGGCAGGGTCTCCATCACTACTTCCTAGAGAACTATCACGCTCGCATTTCCAGTTTGATGGGCAGGGTGGATGTTGCAAAATGAGTTTGACACGAGGAGCATGTGGTGTAGATGGACTCTCTGGAGTGATTTCATTACTTTCAAATTCAACTTCGGGAAATAATGGTTGTGTTCTAGCAGGGGAACAACCAACTCATAGAGAAAGTAGAAAAGTTATAGACATGGATGACGCACTAAGGAGGACATGTTTAGTGTATCTTCCTACCCTCCTCTACCTTCTTGCACAGACCCAGATAACCCTGCATCCATTATGTCATATGAATAATATGATTTCCAATGTTTTTTACATTTTAGTTGTGTTTTTGTGCCTTTGGCCCAACCGTTTGTGGACGATGTCCTTAGCTACTATTTTATATTTTTTTTCATCTAGTGAAATTTTTAGTCAACAAACTCGATCGGAGTAAGGCCACCTGTTTTGGGAAGGACTCCATGTACTCATTTTTCCGGAATTAATAGAATATTGACTTACAAAAAAAATGATTAAATATCATAACTCAAAAAAACCTTAATATTTTGACAGGTTTCCAGCCATGGAATTGAAAACCTTATGTTTTTAACATATTTGAACCATGAAGTTATTGATAAGTTATATGACTAAAACAATTTTTAGAAATGAATAAGTAAATGAAAGATTCACTATTCCAAGAGTAATTTTTATTTTAAAGGCTAAAAGTATAGCTCTTTTGAAATCTTAGCCTAAGACAACTTATCTTATTGCAAGAAAAGCCTAAAAATCAACCATCAAAATGAAGTGTCTCCTTTCAATGAGGTATTAAATTTTCAACATTTTAAAAAGTAGCTTATACCAAATAATAACAATAAATAATATGATGACAATATCACTGTATAATTTAAAAATTGAATATTAATTTCTAATATTTTTTTACTTTCAATGAAAATATGAACAAATGATAACAATAAATAATATCATGGAAATATCAAACGTTAATTTAAAAAATACATAAAATTTTGATATGTTTACTTATCAAAATCATGAAAAAAATGACAACAATAATAATATCATGACAATATCACTCTATAATTTAAAAAATTAAACATTAATTTTTTTAATTTTTTTTTTTTACTTTTAATCAAAATATGAAACAAATGTATAATAAAAATATCTGACAATATCACTGCATAATTTAAAATTTTCATTTAATTCTAATATTTATTTACTTTTAATAAAAATATCAACTTTGGTAGATTGAATATAACACAAATTATTTTTGTAATTCATTGTTCATTGTGGATATTTTAAAAAGATGAATTCTTCATAATTAAAACATATAATCCAACAAAAATAGAAATGACTCATAACTTCAAGTAAAATCATATGGTAGTCCAAATATTTATTTAAAGTTACCATGCAAACATCATTTACATAAAATTTCTTAGACATATATTCAAAATAACTCATATGTTCTTGCACACAATTACAATCTACATCTTCAGATGAATCACTAGATGTAGATCAATATGATCCATATTCTTCTATTTCATCAACTAGTGCCACATCCGAGTCAACATGCATGCCCACAATTTTAGGTTTCAAAAGTCTTCTAGATCTATGACTAGGTCCAATAGATTACCATCTCAAAACCATTTTTTTTGGTAGCAAGTTTTTCAAAATATCTATGGTCTTCAAGCGTGGAGTTCCTCTCTTTGTTAAATTGAAGTCATACACAAGTATGTCAAAATCATCCAATTTTAAGAGGTCTATGCATCGTCGATTTATATTTGTACCATTTAGTTTTCTTTTTCTAGGAATTTGTTTATCAACTACCATCTTTGGATTGTACACACCATTGAATGGTTGGGTATTTGTGGCATACCAATGTACTTCAAAAACTGTAATATCTTCATTCTCTTTAATGACATTTATAACCTTGGAAACTCATAATTGATAGCCAAGTGGATCTCCATCTGCTAACATTATTATCGTGCAACCATCCTTAACATCCTGCATAGAACCCTTGTAAAGTTCTTCCATGGCTTCACATTGTGCACACGATCTTCTAGAACCAATATAGATTTATCTTTTCTCTATCTGTGGAGAATTAATAATACCTTGCAATTGTTGTTGTTCAATAATGTGTCTTTCTTGATGTTCATTTCACGTATTTTGTGGCGAAATAAATGGAGCCTTCAAAAGTGTATCTTCATTTATTGATCTTGAAATCATATGAATTTTATTTTTGAAGAAAGACTCTCACCAAACTGAATTATGAAGATCACAGTACTCATATGTATTTCTAATACATCGTTTGATATATTCTAGGCATTCATAACAATTGATATCTCTCTTATGCCTTTGTGCATTATGGAGTTCTGCAACTGATTGTAATAACAATATATTTGATGCAAATATTGGATGCTTTGGAATGAACTTCAAAAATGCCAAACCTGATGACAACCCCCATTCTGCAATAGTTGAATACTTCTGGCCCCATATAAGTTTTTTTCCATTAATTTTTTTGATACGAAATTGATGCTGGAAGCTAATGTCATTAAGTTTTTCAATGCATTTTTCCTCACCATGCAATCCCAGAATAAACATTCTCATGTCAATAGTTTCTTCCAACACATCAAAAATAGGCTCTGGAATGTATGATTTCTTAATACATTCAATTAATGATGGTAGGCTCCCAACATCTTTCCTTGTTAATGTTATTGATAAACCACTAAACACCTGATCAATATGGTCATGAGTATGCCCAACAAGAAAGAAACCAACCTTTACATTTTTTAAAATTCCCACTTCAATGAGCATGTTCAGGTACCCAAAAGGAACTTGATTTTTGTTTTCATGACTCGTGTTGTCTAATTGAAGATACAAAACTTCGGGAAAAATACCATACCAATGAGAAACCACATCATGGATTATAGTTATGGTGAGATTTTCATCATTATGGATATTTGGAGTTGTGAAGTAAACCCTTGGCAACATCTTTTGCTTAAAGAACATGCAACCAACCAAGTGAAACTGAATAAAATTTACCTCCTACAAGTTTTTTGGTGCATGGAAAAAATGTGGCGGCAGTGTTTTATTTTGGTCCATACCATCAATTATCAAACCCAAATATTTATTTGTATTATCATAACACTTATTTCAATTTTTATGCAATTTGTTCCTTTCACTTGTTTGTTGATTATGATGCTCTTGAAGTGTTTTGACAACAAAATTTGCACATAAAATAAAATAAACCTATTAATAAATATATTTTCATTATTGATACCTATCCAATTTTAAAAACTAATGTTATGAATGCATACCTCTTTCCACCCCTTGACATTTATCCCTTTTTTCATTAAGAGAATAACATGTACTACAAACCCACATCGTTGTCTTCTTAGGAATACAAACATTGTTGAATTCATTCTTCTAATGATCCTTGTAAAATACAAATATGTAATAAATTACCAATTCTTTCACCACCTTCTGCATATTCTTTGTATAAGTTGTAGATTTCTCATCTCGAGAAATTATCTGGAATATGTATTGTGTCTTTATTTGGCATACACTCTCCATCCTTTGAAAATAAGTCTTTCAACCATGACATTGCAGTATTTGTTAACAGCCCAAAGTCTTGTTTATAACGTATTTTTGAATAATATGTGGGGTCATTTTCCAGCTTGTCTTGGATCCTTGACAAACAAAAATTACCAATTGAATGCAACATTTTGAAAGTCTTTCTGCAAGGAAATACACTCCCAATATGATAATCATAGCCTGCTATTGTAGATTGCATGCAACCCACTAAATATGATTTTTTCATGCCTTTATTCATTAGCAAATATCTTTTCGTTTTCTCTATAGAAAACTTGAAATCCATATGTTTCAAGAAATCCTTTCAACAACATTCACTTGAAATCAGATCACCAATAGAAATTACCCTTGTGAGATATGTTGTCCTATGCCTTGTATAACTGGAATATTTTGGATTGATATGAAAATGTCAACTCCTACTCTTGGATACAATATTTTCTTTCAACGTCTTCAACATTTCATTATCCTCTATAGAATAATTTTCATCACTAGTAGGGGGAATATTATACTCACTATGATCATCCTAAACATAGTTAGGAAATTTATCATCATCATCATTTCTTAGAAAATATTCATTATCATCCTTACTTGAAGATAATTCATCACTACCATCATTTGCACTTTTCAAATCCTCACTCGAACAAAAATATTCACGATCCTCATCCATGCTTTTGAAATCTTCCCTTGAAGTATTCAATTCTTCATCATTCCCTTCATAACTGTTGCTCTCATAATCCTTAGGATTATGACTACTTGGAAAATATGACTCTCTATTTGATAGTTTTCTTTATAAGTGAATATGATTATATCCATGCAATTCAATGTATTCTGAAATGAACAATTATATTGAAGAGAGCACCAGTAGACATATGGACTAATAGCTTTGTTTATCATATTCCATTAATCTGGAGTGCAAATATTGCTCCCCAATTTGTACCTGATTCAGATGCTACAACTACTTATTGTAGTTAATATATGACAAAGCTAGATAAAATAATGACATCGACATCTAAATGTGTACAAAGTGGATTTCAAAAAATGATGGTGATATCATAGAAACAATTGCAAGTCTTGGAAAAAATTTATTGAACTTACAACAAATGTCCACATAACAAGTTGTATATATAGTGTTGTCATTTCCGCTAAATACTAGTTCAAGAAAATGTATATTTATTAATACTTCGACAATAGATGATCGAACATTTTAACTAAAGAAACCAAAAGAGTTGTAATGTAAATAAGATGATTCAGAAAACATATCATTTTATCAGTTATTGACTACTATGTACAATGACCAAAAAACATGAAACATGTATGCCTAATGGGATTTCCATCGTGATATACACTACAAGGCTATAAAAGAGGAGGCGTTGAGAGAGCATACATTATAAGACATATAAAGTATAATAAATATATTGATCCTGATAATTATTACAAATAACAATTAATGTTTTATGTCCCATATCGTATCGATGAAAACAATTTAAGGAACAATATTCAACTTGGGAAAATGAATATCTATTATTCAAAGAAATCATAAAATGCAATGAATTAAAATTCATGAATGAAACAATGATAGCATGGAATGATATTGATAGCATAACAGTTGAGCTTGAAAACAAAGAGAGTGAAGTTTTTTAAGGATATGTACCTATATATGAATAAATAGATAATGAGAAATGTTATCAAGAATACAAAATCAAATCATATTTTCAATATTTTGAAAAGCTTATAAATACAAAATCATTAGTTGAGAGGCCTAACGAACTTTTAAAACAACCATGAATACTAGAATAAACAAATTTCTATAAAATCTTGAGGATGGTTAAACAAAAACAAACAAATAGTGAAAGAAATAATGACATAGAAAAAAATATAAATCAACTATTGTATGTACTTGTAACAGGTGGTGCGGGCATTAGAAAAAAGCATTATTATAAAAATATTCCAATCTTTAATTCTCTTGTATAACAACATATTCAAGTATGACCCAAATAAGTAGATAAATATGAAGAAGAGCAAGTTGTTTTAGATCCCATAGATATGGAAATTGTTGTTGTTGATAAGGTGGCTACCTCAAATGTACATTTTCAAGAACACACTTCTCTATTTCCTTATGCAAGTGAAAAACTTGATGAGCATATTATCTTCTTTCCTTTCAACAAAGATTTTGCATTGGAAAATGAAGGGAGTGCTTGTATTTCTGCTAACATTGAAGACATGATAATGTTCTTGATTATTGAAGATCCTTTTGCTAATTTGTTGTAGCCATCAAAGGAGATGATTTTTATTGTATTTATGGATCATGAGCAGATGAGTATTGGACAATTTGAGTTTCTATTTTCAGAATTTTCCTTTATGTCTAGTTCAGTTGAATACAAGCATAAGTCAGACAATGATTTCCTTGATTGGCTACACTGGAGGTATCATTTCACATGATTGTATATATATCTTCAGTAGGTGGGCAATCTTCATTAGGATTTGAAGCTCGAGGTGAAGGCCCTAATATCCAAATGATCTACTGCCATAAGTATAGTCAGTCAATGATCAAAATTTGCAGTCTGTCAATTAAGTTAAATAGTTTTGAATGTTTGACTCCATTGCCCAATGGTTTAGGCCACTAGTCTAATATTTTGTTCTTGGCACCTCTCTTAGAGGCTTCCATCCCCATTGGATCCAATGTTAGGGTCATAGGTGTTGGGCACCAAATTGGCCTATCTTTTCCCTACATTTCCACTCCTCTTTTCATCCCTTTTGCATTGATTCGTATATATTTACTGTGTAACATAATGAGCTAATTCCCCTTTATCGTCTCTTGGGATATTTAATTAATGAAGTAGATTCATGAAGGTTTCCACCTACACAAACCACTAAAACTTGTGATGACCACGGATTATGGAGCACAGGTGTTGACTACACAGCATATCACAATAGTTCTGCAATTCATAGTAGTTGATCGACCATGACGAAGCAGTATAACTGATTGCAGTTGCTCAACCTATTTTTGACCATTCTGTTCTTTCTTTCTCAGCACTAGTGTTGTGATACAACTGATGTATATATTTGGGCATATAGTTGCCAGGTTTTCAGGAGACTTATTCTCCTTTGTATTGTATAAAAAATGGGGCATTCCTGTATCAAGGGGAGACCCCTATATGGCATTGTAACAACATTATTCAGATTAATAAGATATAAATGCTTTTGCTGATCTATCGCTCATTGTGAGTAATGTAGCCCTGATAAGAGAGTTGGGCCTGCTCTTCTGATTAGGTGCTACTTCCTTGTGTTGTGTGTATTTTCTACTGTTGTGTTTATTTCTTGTCACTGTTACAAATCTCTTAGATAACTGTGAATTCCTTTTTACGTTCTGTAGTTGAGTTTCACTTTTGTTTCAAATGTTTTGATTGCCTATCAAAAACCCTTGGTTGAGGGTAGATCATAACCTTGCCCCTGCATATACCTTGCATGTTGCCTTGAAAAGAATACGCACCCAAATTGATACATTAATGTAGGAAAAGGAGTGGATAATTTGTTCATACCTGGACACCAACATTTTGGCACTGTTGCTGGGAAGGATAATGAGGTGCAAGACATGATCTGCGTTAACCAGAGGGTCAATCTATCATCCTGGGGAGAGAAAGAGCTTTCTCACTCTGTTCCAAGTCTTGAGCACAGGTATTTCGTTTATTTTGATCTTTTATTGTTTTTTTTTTTAGTAGGACTGATCTCTTCCCCTGGGGAGGGAGGAGTCTTTTGACACCCTACTCTAGGCTCTGAGCATAGATTTTTCCCTAGAATTTTTGTTTTGATTTCAAGAAACCTAATCTCTCGCCCTGAGGAGGGGAGGCTCCTCTGACGCCCTACTTCAGGTCTTGAAGTATTAATGTTTTCTCGTGTGTGTGTTATTTTTTTATTGGGGTCTTGTTTTGAGGAGGGAGGAGTCTTTTGACACCTTTTTCTAGGTCTTGAACCCTAGGTTCCTATGTTCTTTTGTTGTTGTTGTTGTTGGTTGTTTTTTTTTTTTTTTTTAGTCGTCAACTGCCTCTCTTCAACGTGATCTCTTGTCTTGGGGAGGGAATGGTCTTTTGAAACCCTACTCTAGCCCTTGAGCATTATGGTTTTATTTATGTTGCCACACCAACTTTTATGAACAGAGAGACAAATAAGAGGGGCAGAGGGAGAGCCCCAATGAAGGGAAGAACGATTTGGGAAGGAACACCTACATCTAGCAAATCATTGAAAATGCTGAGGCGAAGCAGTCTTCCCATGCAATCATGAGGCCAGGTGCACAAACAAAATAGGAGGGAAAATCTATAGATCAACCAGTGCTGGTCATAGCACTCCCTACTGGTTCAATACAACAGGCCCTTTGAGCAGCCGAAGAGACAAGAAACAGTACACCTGCTAAAGAAATCCCATTGCTTGCAACAGAAGAAGAAGAAGTTACATGTAAAGCATCCAGGAGAATTGTCCATCCTAGTAGGGAAGAAGAAATTACAGAGAGGAGATCTGAAGGGTCCAGCGACGGTGACAGGGAGGAAGAGATTGTAGAAACATTTCTATCACCAAAGGATAGAGGAAGCACTATTAAGGCAACTTGAACCCCTATGATAAAATCCCTTCCTGTAGAGCCAGCTGAGATCCCTAGTGATTATTGGAGGATATCCATGCCACCTACAACCTCTGCTATTGACTTCCCAATTGGGGATTTAGGAATTGGTGCACCAACAAATCCCATCCCTTTAACAGCGTTACCAAGTTTCCATGGGCTTACTTCAGAAGACCTTGACACGTTTTTTTTTGAATTTGACATTGTGTGTTGAGGGTATGATTACATAACGGATGCTCAGAAATTGAAAATCTTCCCTGCTACACTAAAATGGATAGCCCTATGGTGGTTATGGGTCTTGGGGGAAGGTCTATCACCACATGGGAAGCAATGAGAACTGCTTTCTTGGAGAAATACCAAGGCTACTGTAAACCACAGGATATTAAAGAAGAGGTTTTTAAATTTATACAAAAATAGGATGAAAATATGGAAAACTATGTGGAATGCTTTAAATACACAATGCAGAGGTCAGGTCACTTTGGCCTGGATAAAGACATTTTGAATATTATCCTTCTCCAGGCTTTCCGAGAAGATTATTTGGAATTGTTGAATATAGTCTGAAAGGGGCATCTATCAATGGAGGACTTTGATACCATACATGAGTTGTGTATTCAGTAGTCAAGATGAGTTGCAAGAAATAAACAAGGGATTCGATCAACAAAGGTATCTGGCAGAGGTGTTACAAAAGTAGAAATTGGGAACCTACTAGACAGCTGGAGGACTGATATCATGAGTACCATGTCTGAACAGATAGACACACTGTAGGTAAGACAGAAATAACTAGAATTGGAAAGAACTATGGTCGTATTTTGCCCCACATGCAAACATAAACACCCATAGAGGGAATGTCCATTGAACTCTATAGAGGAGTGTTCAATCTGTGAACTGAAGCATGCAATAAGTTCATGCCCATCTTTTCCAGGGCTACAATAAGTTTTTCAAGGGACAGGAGAAGATATGGAGCAGTTGTACTTTATGGGACCTAAAAAGCCATGGAAACCTTGGTCGTCAATGGGAAATCAATGTATGTTTCTAGATCCATTTAAATTTTTTTAAGCAATTTCAATATGGGTCCCTAGACTATTCCTTATCCACCCGTGTGGCCCCAATACCAGTTTCCACCTTGGTAGTAGTGGGCTCCTCAAGCTAGTTCAAGCTCCTCGTGGGCTCCAAA
>APFE031111652.1:0-15727 GCA_000404065.3 Pinus taeda
TTAATATTTTTAATATTACATGTCAACTTCATATTGAGTTTAGAAGGATTTTTCATGTCATCTTTGTTGTAACAACTTCTTTCAAAACGTTTATCCTATTATTTCAAGTACATAAACCATTTTGAAACACTAAATCAATTAAAAACAAATGAACAATAAGATCTTTAAAAAAGGCTTACATAGCGTAGAATAGTTGGTGAATGAGTGAAATATTAAGGTATTCCTTATTTAATGATAATTAATTCAAAACTCTATGGATAACCCACCTATCTAACCCTCAAAATAAAATTTATGTCACGAAAGTACAAGATTAACCTAATTGCCCATTCTTCATATTTACGAAAACAACAACAAAAACCTTTAAAATATATATGTTCTTTTACTACCTTTTCACCTCCATTAAGAATGATGACAAAGTCATTCATTGATCTTAATTCACCCATTATGTTGCAACGACATTGTGTGTTGATGTAATTTGGATATTATTATTACCCTAAGTGATTATTATTTCACAACATTTATTAAGAAAATAAATTCCATCTAAGTTTGTACAATTTTATTTTCATCATGAGTTTGTTTCATATGCATTTTTAAATATGTTCAAATTTATTCAAATAAAAGCTTGCAATTTCAAAGGTTGAAATGTATATAAAGGTGATATTAATAACGCCCATCCCTGATGGGGATGTATCTTGGGATTTATCGAATATCATTGGCAACGTCTGGCAACAGAATGTGGTGAAGCATACTTACAATGGAGCTGTGCATAATGGCCATGCGATATTTCTTATTGATCATCGGCAATGTCCACCAATAGAAAACCATGGAGAGTATTTACCAAAAGTCTGGGCATAATGGCCATGTGAATTCATTGGATGGACAAAAAGGAGGTGAATTGGGTTACACCTGGTGGCAGAGCATGGTAGCATGGCCGGTATCTAGTTAATTTCAATTTTTCCCAATGTCGAGCGTGATGAGCCTTAAATTCCATTGGCATGGTGAAAAGGGCTTTGCGTGTGGTATTATTTTGGATTGTTATATCCTCTTTTCTAGTTCACAACTAAGGCTCTCCACATAAGGTAGATTGGAAACCTCTGTAATTCTCTGACATACATAGAATGCTCATTAATGAGAAAATCATGGTGTCTTGTCAAACAGGGGAGCAAGGGGGTCGTATTTGCTCCATTTTGCCTCTAATAGACCTGCTTCCCCTCAACCTCATGTTTGGACTACCTTATAACTACATGACAAGGGACTCAGGGTGGTGGAGTGGAAGGATAACAAAGGCGCTCAAAAGCACCTCCCTTCGGTTGCAAACCATCATTCACTCCTGGAAACTTCAACCCAGGGACGCACCCTTTTCTGCTTGGGACTACCTATTGGAAGGATAAATCGATCTTGTGGACAAGGCCGATATCCCTAGTATCAACAGATATCTAGCAACAAGCAGGACAAACAAATCTACCTTTCTCTAAACATATTGCGATTCATTAATAAAAACTAAAGAGGTGTTTAGACCCTACCTTAAGTCCAACGCTAGTTTGTGGCAGCCATGCTTCAATCGTCTAAAAGAGTTTCCTTTAGAGAACCTGCAATCACAAACAAGCACACATAAAATAACACCTGCATAGCTAATATAATAAATCATGTTCATCATGGTGATCAAGGAATCCATAAAATAAACCGTGAAACACAGCTTATTGAGAAAAATAAACTTGATTGTATTAACTTTGAAATAGAAGAACTTTACAACCTTTGGTGCCTTGATGTTGTACAAGCTCTTCCCAGGGTCCAGACAGGAATCTCCTCTACTTTGACAAGCCTCACTCTCTTCCAAATGAGATCAAAAAGGTATGTAATCTCTCCTCTCAAAAGCTCAATTAGGAAGACTAAGTTCCAGCAGCATTTCACCTCAAAAATATTCAGCTTTCAACCTCCTCAGTAACTAGCCCAATGCTTCATTTTATATTGCAAAGGAAGGAGGTTACAGATCCACCTATGAAGGGATAGAGTCCTCCTTCAAAGGGATAAGCTCCTCACATCAAGGGGTTAGCTCTTTAAGGTATGGGATGCATGAACCTTTAAGGAGCAAACTTTCCACCTCAAGATTCCCTCTAGAAGCTTCCAGAAATGACTCAAAGTGAGTTTTTAAGAATGTACTTGCGCCTTTTTAACTTTTACAGGGGTTCGCACCCATAACACAGAAGCAGAGCGGTCAGGTGCGCAGGGGACATGACCATTAGGTGCGGAACCGTAGGTAATGCTAAGAGAAAGTGCGGAACCAGAGTTTTAGAGATTTTTAAGGGCTTTCTCTTATTTTCAAGGCTTGATATGAAGAACTAAGGTTTAAGACTTGCAAAGGAGGAAAGTATGAGTGGTGATAGACTCACACAGACTGCAAAATGTCAAGGTGACAATTTTTGTGCAACAAATTTCCCCCTAAAGTGTGAAGTCTGTAATAGATGAGAATAGAATTTGTCATCTAAGAAGAGTGAAGTACTTTATCATTTCAAGGATCATCCTGTGGACACCCCAGTCGGAACCTATAAAAACATTCAATGCAAAATATATATATGTGAACATATCGTCATTGAGGTAGGCATTCCCATACTCAGATCAAAACTGACTGGAAAACTTTATAGACTGCTCTGATACAGGAATGATTTTGTAATACATCATGAGTATAGACATATGTAGACACAGTATGGGCGCAGCCATCTGTTTATGAATGGTCCACTGCATAATGAATAACAAAATTCCTCGCAGCCTGGATGGTAGAAACTAGATCTAGGGTCTTGATTTCTGCTTCCCGAACTAGTACGATTCTATCCATGTGAACGAATGTGTCGAAGTTGAACATGGTATAAACCACTTGATTACCAGTCAATGATGTGAATTGTTAACAAGTGTGAGAGAAACCACCAGTAATGTCAATGGCTCTCAAAGTACTCAGTACAATCCATGAAATGTGAATAATTGAGTTGATTTCGAACACGTCATAGAATCCTTTGATCGAAGGTCAATGATGCAACCTGTTGTCGAAGGCGAGAAACCTGCCATTAGGGCATGCAGATTCCAAGGTACTGACGATTTCTAGATCATCTTTCTAGATAATGAGTTGGAGTCAATAGAAAGTGATCCGTCGTAGGCAAGCCCACAACATGAAATCATAGATCAAGTTTTGAAGAAATATATTTGGCAAGGACTAACTCAGGGATGGTCAAGATGGATGACAAATATTTTGAAAATGAATGGTTTATTGGAACTGACCTCTTGAACACATAACAACACTGTAGATGGTTTGGTGACAATTGACCCAAAGCTAATACCCAGAAACTGGCTAAAGACTTTCAATATGGTTTGATTAACTGTTAGGCAAAGGATTTCCCAACCCAGGCGAACAAAAAGTGTCGTGTTCAAGAGTGGTTAACTACTTTTCTAAAACACAAAGTATAACAAACAGGGTCATTTTTCTCTCTTTTCCCCCATCATTTCTGGCAAGTACCTCTTTATTTTTGACAAGCTTGAGGAGGATAACATTTGCTTCATTATAAGCTCATCCTTTGGATGAGTCCAACTTAGTTTAAAATTCGAACCCTAAGAAGGAGTGATCTGTTCCTGTTTAAATTTGAACAGTTTTTTTACTGTTTGAATTTTAACGAGTCCAGTATAGGAAAAACTCGGTGTTTTTCAATTTTAGGGAGTCAAAAGAAAAACTTAAGAAAACTCCATGGTTGTCCTTTTTCGTAAATTTGTGTCCCCCAAGCCCGAAAAAGTATAAAATAATACTTGAGAGAACCGCTTGACCATTACGATCAAGGAGTACTTTTCATAATTAGTGGCCCTGATCTAAAAACGTAAAAAAGTGATCAAAGACACGTCATTTTATAACCAATATCGAACTTGAAACGACAAAATTCCGGCAATCTTTTCATGTTCATACGGTCAAAAAGCGTTGTAAGTGGACCGTCTTTTTAATTCTGTTTTAACGAGTTTAAAAAGGAAAAACTCAACAATCTTTTCATATTTTAAGAGTCAGAAAAGAGCTTAAAGAGGACTCCAATGTTTCGCTTTTTCGTAAATTTTGGAAGAGACCGAAAAAGTGAAAAAGTATGCTCTTTGTTGAAAATGATCAATTCGTCCTGAAAATCCAATATTCTGCACAAAAACTCAAAACATTACTCATACTTGTTTAAAATAAATAAAAATGCATCAAAAGTTACCTTTTTAAAGTGAAAAATAAACAAATTAAAAATTCATTTATTCAAAAAAGATTATAAAAAGGGCTTTTGTAAATTCATTTTTACCGTTTGACTTCAGAGTGAGAAGTAAGAGTTTTTAGGTATGAAACTTCCTGTGAAGATTCCGGAAAATCCGACTGTTGGAATCGAAAACCGTCAACTCCAAGTAATCCACATCATCCCTATCTTGCATTTCAACCGTTTAATTTTCCATTTTAGGGCTTTAAAATTGATTTTTTAAGGAAAATTTTGTTTAAAAAACTGCTCACGGGGATCCGCAAGTGCAACATGCGGCCCCTGTGGACCCCGACTTTTTTGTACAAAGGAAAAAGTTAGGGTCCCGCACCTGTTCTTAAGGATGAGTGCAGATCTACGCATTGTCCCTAACTAGCGGGTGCGGACCCCATGAAATAAGTTTTAAAATTTCAATTCTTTCCATTTCTGCCCAAAAATTTTGAACTAAATTGTTCTAATCCGCCTTTTTTGCAATGTAGGATATACAAAATGCTCATTTGGTGGGAATGCGAGCATGAAGATGTGGATCTTTCCACATTAATTCATCCACCTACAATACAGGCATTAAAAGCATGCGGACTATTTAAATTCTGGGCCATACCCAGCATGAGGGCTCAGGTAGACTTCCTGCAATCGCTGGTAGACAGGTGGAGCACACAAGACCAGTGTTTCATGACTGGTGGCCACTGGCTCAAAATCGAGCTAGAGGAAATTTATTTATTGACTGGTTTGCCCAAGGGAGGTGAACGATTATCTCTATTCGAGACTAGGCCAGGTGGCCAGTCTGTCGCTAGTCTCCGACTAGAGTTTTGCAATGACCAAACGGAGGACAAACGGATAGATATTAAATCTATCTCCCGTCCTGAACTTAAAGTGATTTCATTTACTATCACCAGACTATGTGGGAACACAGCATTGCATGTAGCTACTGGATCCCAAATGCGAATGGTAGTAGACTGTTATCGATGCACCATCTTCAACTGGTGCGAGGCTATGTTGGCGAATGTAAAAGGCCAATTGACTAGAGCAAAGAACGGACAACTAAAAAACTTTGGATATGGTTTCTTGGTTGTGAGCTTCGGCCTAGAGAGGGTCCCTATGTTGGTCCCACAGCAACTTTCCGTTGAGGCTGGACTTCCCGAGAGCCTAGGATTATGCGCTGGGTTGCAGTGATGGCCCGTCATCCTGAGGAGGGTTCAGAGGTTGCCTGATTTCCACCTGAGTATTTTCGTTGGTTGAGGAACCAACTTTTCATGATTCAAGATTTTCCATATGCTGGGATGGATTATCGTGGTGACCCAGACTTGGCTCTTCCACCAGAAGAGCAATGGGATGATTTAGGCAAAAATCATTTTCAACACTTTCTAAATTTTAAACTAATTTTTTTTTGTTTTTAAATCGTCCAAAACTGACAGTAAAAAATTTTAAATGCAGATGTGGGTCCACAGCGACCAGCCGCTCTCCAGCCCTATGAGAGAAGACACCCAGCTGCAGTAGTACCGGCCCCACAGGACCAATCGATAGAGATGCTGACCGAACTGGAGAATCATCTAGAGCGTTTGACAGTGGATATTCCAGAGACTAGTATAGATGATATTCCACTTAGGTTACAGCGTTACGTGTTTGGGGTCCCAGGATCTTTTAGGAGGTTCCTTTGTAGGGTGTCCCGAGTAGTGGTTTCTTATCGTGATCATCATCAAGGATAGGATGATCACCTTTGTAGACTCATACGACATTTTATGTCTTTTTGTACTATCATTTTTTATCATAAGGTGTTTTCTAACCTATGATCGAAGACGATGTATATTTGACACACTTCTATGCTATGATATATCACTATTATTGGCTATCTTGTATAACATTTTATGGAATGTTTTTAAATTTACTGTCTTGATTATTGCAAATGTCTATTTAACATTTGAGAAGCAACTGCATCTGCTAATGTATTTAAATATCTTGGTATATGTTGATATTCAATGTAGTCAAATTCACGTTCCAAGAGACGAACTCTCAAAAACAATCTTAATAACACTGGATTTCTAATGGCATAAAACCTTGTTAAGCTGTAATACAATGAGTTCAGAATCTAACCTAAAAATCAAACTCTGAATCCCAAATGAGATGGATTCAGATAATAACTCAATCACTGCACTATACTTTGCAATGTTATTCGTTGTTTGACCAAGGCTTACCCCATGCATAGATACTAACTCGTCAGAGGGTGAATAGATAACCCAAGCTACGGAAGAAATGTTCTATGTACTACGACAAGCACCATTAGCAAAACCAATGTATGTTTGGAGAGACGTCGACATCTACAATATCAAGATTAAAATCAAGATAAGCAGGAATAATAATAAAAACACTCTCTAAACTAGGCACACTTTCTAATCTAAAACACACCAACTATAAAGAAACTAATCTAACAAAAATCTCCACACCAAAATTTAAGGATAATATCTTTTCAGATCAAGCCCATTTCTAGGTTTACACAAAGAGACACCGTCAAAATCTACCAATTCATAGGCCCCTTTTGCCAACTTTCGCTTAACAACATAAGGACCATGCCACATAGGTAAAAATTTTCTAGCCCCTAACTTATTGTTTGCTTGATCGTATAGTAAAACTAGGTCTCCTTCCGAAAAAATACGAGGTGTAACATTTCGGTCGTACTGAGCTTTTATTCTTTTTCCATGAGTCTCGATTGCTAATGCAGCATCATGTCGATTCTCATCTAGTTGAGCTAAGTACAACAAACGTTTCTCCTCTTCGGAAGTGGATGGGAGTAATTCTATGGCTATTTGCAATGACGGAATTTCGCATTTAATGGGTAACACTGCTTCCAACCCGTAAACTAGTTGAAAAGAAGTGAAACCAGTTGATGTTTTTACTGAGGTTCGATATGCCCAAAGTGCTGAAAATAACATGTTATGTCAATTCGACCAACGAATACCAATGATTCGTTGGATCATAGTGACTAGAACTTTATTGATTGCTTCAACCAGACCATTAGCCTGTGGGTAATATGGAGTAGAACTATCGTGACGCAGGCCAAGTTGATCTGTCAGTTCAGTCATCATGATGTTTTGAAAATGACTTCCATGATCAGTAATAATTGCTTGAGGAAAACCAAATCTAGCAATTATATGATTGAAAACGAAAATTGCAGCAGTTTTTCCATCTGCCGAAAATGTAGGCATCACCTCGTCCCACTTAGTAAAATAATCTACCACAAGGATGATATACGCATCCCGCCTGGCCGAGTGAGGTTTACATGTAATAAAGTCGATACCCCACTTTGCGAAAGGATTGATGGAAATTATAGGGTGGAGAGGAGCAGGTGGAGCACGCATCTTACGATCAAAAATTTGACAATTGTGGCATTTCCGAACTGCATAGATACAATCTTTAAATAAGGATGGCCAGAAATAACCAGCGCGCAATATCTTTTGGGCTATGGCATACCCGGACATATGACCACCACATGCTCCAAAGTGATAGTCATTCAGAACCTTTTCAGCTTCTTCATGAGTTAGACAACGTCAGAAAACAGAATCTGCCCCATGACGATAGAGTGTATCTCCAATAATATTGTATTGTTAGGATTGGAAACGTATTTTCCTTCGCCGAGATCGTGAAATTTCACGCCAAAAAGATTGGGTTTGGAGATAAACAATTATATCTCCATACCATGGATCAAGAGTACTTATAAGAAACAAGGATTCATCCGCAATGGGTTCTTCCGCCATAGTTTCAGTATCAGTACGCGAGAAATCACACATCAATTCTGTAAAAACCAAAGATTTCTTTGCCTTGGATTTTTCAAATTCCAAGTCAAATTCCTGCAGGATAACTATCCATTTGGAATACTTGCCCCCTAGCAATTGTTTGGTCAAAATATACATCATAGGGTTATAGTCAGAAATTACGGTGGTTTTGCGTAATAAGATGTAGTGACGAAATCTTTGGACAGCTTGAAAAGCTGCCAATGCCAATTTCTCCACATGTGAATATTTAAGCTAAGTCGGATTCAGAGTTCGACTAAGATAGTAAATCACATGTTCATTTTTGAATTCATCTTCCTGAACTAAAACCATTCCAATGGTGGAATGAGAAGCGGCGAGGTACAAAAAGTAATCCTAGTTGTAGTTGGGAGGATGCAATAATGGTGCATGGGTCAACGCGTGTTTAAGTGCATCAAAAGATTTGTCAACTATCTCATCCCAAAAGAATGGAGTATTCTGTTTCAACAACCTAGTAAAACCTTTTGTTATCTCGGCGTAGTTAGGAATGAAATGACGTAAAAAGTTTGCTTTCCCTTGCAAACTTTGGAGTTGACGAAGAGTCAAAGGAGGAGGTAATTTGACAATAGCTTCAACCTTCGAGGGGTCGACATGAATGCCGGCTTTCGACACGAAAAATCCCAGTAAACGACATGTTTCTATACAGAAAACACATTTGTGTGGATTCAACCTAATTCGATAATGCCTACATCTCATAAAGATTGCTCATAAATGAGTGAGACGATCGGCTCTATGTAATGAATGAGCAGGTAAATCATCGAGATAAGGCTGCACAATGTGCTTGATGTCATGAAATGCGTAATATATAGCCCTTTGAAAACTTGCTCCGGCGTTCTTCAATCCAAAAGGTAATTTGCAATAAGCAAATGTCCCCCATGGACAAATGAAAGCCGTTTTAGGTTGATCAGCAAGGAGTATGTTGATTTGATTATAACCGGAAAAACCATCCATAAAGGAGAACATTTCACTGCTGGAACAATCATCAATAATTTGATCGATATAGGGGGTTGGATAATTGTCTTTAGGACAAGCTCAATTAATATCCCTATAATCGATACATATTCTTATCATTGCTTGCTTTTTGTTAACAGGAACAATATTCGATACCCAATCCATTAAGGGAATTGGATAAATGAAACCTGCTTGAAGTAATTTTTCAACTTCAGCTTTAATAGCAGCAGCTTTTCTTGGATGTATCTAACGCAAACATTGCCGGACAGGTTTAGCATCTGGGTAAGTTTTAATTTCATGGACAACAATTGATGGATCGATTCTTGGCATTTCTTCATATGACAAGGCAAACATGTCGCAGAATTCTTGAAATAGGGCTTTATAAGTTTGGATTTCATCGTCCGTATAGGAAGCACCTATATGAATGTCTTCAATAATTCTGAGTTTCACTGAAATGTCAATAGGAACCATTCGAGAGATATTTCCCAAATTCAACTCAGAATCAGGATGTTGCAATGGATTCTATGGTTCTTTGACATAATCAGCGGTAAAAATAGATGATCATTTTCAAAATGATCAAGCTCAGGTGAAAACGAAGATCGATGATGAAGATCTTCCCATGGTAAATCATCAACAGACAAAAGTTCACGAATTTGCTCATCAGTATGAACAGGATCAGAAAATGCTGTTGAAGCTGAGGTTGATATCAAAAGTGATCCCCATGGACCACATTCATTGGATCAGATTTGGTTGAACAAGAGTCGGAAAATGACTGTACAGCCTGATATGCAACTTCAAAGGGACTCAAAGGCATCACGTCACCAAATGAGTCCACCTCAGAATCGGAAGGTACAATCCAAGGATCGTCAAAAGCAATAGTGTTCGATGAAATCATATGAATAGTTGCAAAAGAAGGCGATACATTAGGAGGAGGAAATGAAAAAGTTCCTAGTAAACCAGAATATTTAATCAAACCTACCCCAACATCCTTATAAGGGATAGCTATTTTACCGACATGTTGAATACTATCAGAAGAGGCTAGGTCGGATGAAAAATAAGTCAACTGGTCTATTGTAATGATCTTTCCATTATTAGGAAACTTGATAAGCCGAAATACCGATGAAACAATAACAGTCATAGCGTAAGACCAACTGCGACCCAAGAGAACGTTGTAATCTAGAGGGGAATCAACCACTTCCACATCTAGATTTACAGTTTTTCCTTCAACCCCTATAGGTAAATCCTGCAAAATGCCAAAAGGATGAAACCCTCGACCATCAAAAGCCTTTAGAATCATTGGGAATTGATTGAGTGTAGGAGAACCAAGCGATCTCCAACACTGAATCGACATAATACATGTAGAAGCTCCCTCATCAATCACAGTACAAAAGCGAGGTCTATTTTTGACTAACACTGGAATCTGGAAAGCCATTTGATGAGGTAGGCGAGGTGTACTATTCTCTAAATCGAAGATTATAAGGTTCAAATCCTGAATATCAAGAGCTCCTATAGCAGATAATAGCAATTTACGCTGTGCTGGGCATGATTGCAGCACCTCCAAAGCCGACATTGCTGAAGGGGGAATAGCTAAATATTCAAGAATGTTATAGTTCTGAGCAGCTCTCGCATGTGGATTGAAAGCTGACTTCCGAAGTATACCTTTAGCAGGCTGTTTGATTACTAAGTCTGGGTTAGGTTTCTCGATCTGTAGCGGATCAGATCAGAAGGAGTTGAAGTTGATGGGTTTGGATTAGAAGATTCTGCTTCCTTACCACCAACAGGATTTTTACTACCATAATCTTGCGATCGCGTCACAATCCTGACATGGGACATCATCATAATGGGTTCTTCTGGGGCATTTGAGGAAGAACCAATCATCTTACTATCTTGACTAGGAAAAGGATCCTTCAAGACAGCAGGCATTTGAGAACCTTTGACGATTTTCACAACCTCAGCTCGATGTGGGCAGTCTCTTGTAAAATGCTCCTCGTCACTGTTGGACACCTAATCCTAAATGGGTTAGTGTGGAAGATGAATAGACTAAATAGTCCAAGAGACCTTGGGATGTGAATCCCAACGGTCACATAATGTACTATAAATGTATATCATTTGTCAATAAAAATTGTATTGCATGTTTTATCTTTCATATCTCTCTTGCTGTCCATGTGTGTTTAACATGGTATCGGAGCTGGTTTGTTCATAACCTTCTCAATCTCTTGTGAGCCACTTGTTTTTGTGGTTTGTGTAAACCTGGGCTTTTCACGCAGGGAGGAATTCATCGGTGGATTTTGCATTCCTTAGCAGGACATTAAATTGATGGGCCCCATACTCAATTGTTGATCGCAGAGGTCTGTATTCTGCATCTTTTGTTTCCTTTATGATTCAACAGATCTTCCTTCTTGATTCAACGGATTCTCGATAATTACTATTCAAAGTTACAAAATTGTGAAATCTGAATTTATATGCATCGGTATCGTGATTGTGGTTAATTTTTGAATATTGACGTGTTGGTGGTTAATGCCTCCACTCTCCGCCATACCACATTACCTCCACTCTTGGTTGTAACATACGCTCCCAGTTAATACCACTGCATACCTTTGCTATACCTCTGCTCTTGTTACGTTAGTCAACTCCAATCTACCCAATACGCTGCCATAACACACTGAACCTTGTTACGTTATATACTTCATAATACATCATCTTCTCCATTGCAGCGTTGCATATTCCACCGTGGAGTCAGCGCCATTTTCTCCTCCGCTCGACTCTGAACGAGGCAAAGGAATAACTGCTTGGGACATAAAAAAAGGCAGAGAAATCTGTGTCCTGTTTTTATATGAGCGTTTCCCTATACTTTTTAACGAGTGTTTCTCTATATTTCCCAACGCATGTTAGTTGCTCCTCCATGAAAACTGCCCTGACATATTCTATTTTCTGCGCCCTGTTCATTTGAACACGCTTAGACTCCATAAACGTTTCATATTCTCTGACCACTGACCATCCGTTTAAAAGCGTTGAGTGCCTGCCTGACATGGTATCATCCGTTTGAATGTGTTGAGTGCCAGCCTGACAACTATGACTGTGCAGATGACTGATTCATAAACGTTTCTGCCATGGACGCGGGCTTTGCCAGAAAGTTGCAGTCTACGAGCCCTTTCTAGATTCCAATCTCTGTGTAGTCTGATAAAGTTACTCTTGGGCTTTTTTTGGGGCATTATTTCGGTCGACTTTGGTTGTGATCCTGGTCTACTGGTAGATAGGTCCAAGGAACGAGTCTGTGAGAGGGACTCTCAATGTCTTCTTAAGCCAGAAGTACGATAATAGGGGCAGAGGTGGATCCTCTTCAAAGATTTCTACTGCTTCTGCTGTGCCCAACCAGAAAGGAACAACAACAGGTAGGGCGGTGAAGAAGGAGCCACCAAAGGAGAATCCGATGAGCAAGTTTAAGGATTTGCTGATGCATGGCGTAAAACCCTGGGATTCCGATGCGAAAGAATTCAATGGAAGCCTTATAGAGGCTCGCAGGCGGGTAGACGCGCAGCAGGACCAAGATGATTACTATTGACCGGTTAAATTATTGTATATTTTCCTCTGTCAAAGCTGAAGATGAAGGGGTTTGCCATTTTGTAAGATCGGTTACTGTGTAAATGTATGGTTGACCCTGTTTTTATGTGACACGATAATGCTAAGATTATAGGCTGTCGTTAGTGACATGCCGGAAGATTGGAGGAACTTTGGAATTATCCATTTCTTTCTGTAATTCTCTTCCACTTTAAAGTTTATGATGGGTTGTGGTTTTTTCTCTTCAAAAAAAAATTTGTAGTAACGAATCTACTTCTTGAGGTAAATTGCCATGCTCAAACACAGCCAACACGTATGGCACTCCGTCGTTTAAAAGGCATTTACGGAACTGATGTGTATGTTCATCCACCAACCAATTAACAGGATTCACAATTCCGTCCACTATCTATAGAGTATAAAGAAGACATGACTTTGCATTAAAGTGTGTTTCCAGTAACTTCTGGGCTTCAGATTTACTTCGAGAAGGAGACATAGTTCTTATGGGCATTGAATATTGAAATTCTATGGTGTGCTTAGATGGAACAGTTTGACTTGTCGATGAAGGACTTTCAACTTCCATAGGAAAATATGGTATAGGAAAAGGAATGCACAGTTAGTGAACCTTTTATTGGTAGTCACAATGGTATTCAAAACCAACATGGAACATCATTATTGAACTACAGTATGGCAGAAAGTGGCATAAATGAGAATGGGATTTAGATGAAAATCACTTCGGAGCATTTTCATCATTCAGGCATTCCAATATTTACGAAGACTGGATGAAAATTGCTTTTGGTTTCAGTGCCAATGGGAAAAATGAATGTTGAATGCTAGCATGAAGCTGAAGTTTGAAATAAAAAATAAAAAAATGATGGCTGCGTGGAGGTTCACTGGGATTGTAAAGCTTGTGCTTTATGCAAATGCACTGGACATGTAAACGGATCTGAACTCATTTGTTGAGCAACTTTGCAAGCCGTGTTCTTCGTCTCATATTTGGATGGTAGCTATGATATTTTAGATGTTCACTCGAGGGTGCATTTTTAGTTGGAACGCTATGCAATATCCTCTCCAGGCTGGCATTTGATTTGTGCTTTTTCGGTTGGTGGACTGAATTCTGTTGTTCTTGTTTACATGCTTCCTATCAGGCCAGGCATGTCTGCAGGATAGAGTAGCATGGCAGATTATGCCTTCTGAAGTCTCTAGTATAGAGTGTCACGGGAAAAAGGAATTTGGAAAAATAGTGAATTTTGACATGCTGTGATTTTAAGAATTAAGAGGAACCATCGCACTCTATTTCTATTCTTTCGACTTCAGTTTGATGTAATCAATTTTCTTCTGGTGTATGTGACCAAATATAATTTACTAAATCCATGATTTCTATTAAGTGATGTTTCTTGAATCTTGAAAAGCCAAAAAAAAAAAAAAAAATGGGAACTTGTTGCTGATGCTAATTTGAAAGTGAAGGAGTACTTGAAGGATCCAAGCAAGTTTGCAGTTGCTACTACCCCAATTGTGGCATTGGATTTAAAACCCATTATAGTTTCTGTCTACATATTGACAAGATATTGCTGTGTACTGTGAGTAGATATTACTTTTCTGCATTAAGTAATAATTGTGATCAGTTTTTTAAGGTGTAAATCTGACATTGAAGAAAAATGGCCAGAAGCAGTGAAGTATTAGAGTTCATGAAAACTTTTATACAATCTAATGTTGATGACACATTACAAATCAGCAAAGGATCTCTCTCAGAAATTTAGACATGTCTACAAAATGCACAAAAAAAGATTGATTGTTTGCAGCTTGAATCACAGTTACAGCAAGAAGAGCTACATCAAAATAAACATCATTCTGAACCTGTTTTTGTTTAGAACATTGAGACAACCACCGATCAGTAGCATGTTAATAGTGTTACAGTTCATTCAAATAAAGCAGCAGTTGTACATGCAGATGCAAAAGCTCAGTCTGCACTTCCCAAGCCCATCATCAGACCTTGGGAACAGCTTGTTCACAACAAGCACAAAACTGGTCTTGGATATGAGAAGTACTTGTCCTTTCATATTCCAGACTACTCAAAACCCATTCAATTTCAGAGTGCTGGATTTATACATGATAGTTAACCTGCTCCTCATGACAGTTCACCTCTAGGTGTTCCAGACTCTGCCCCTTTACCACAGCAACAACAACAACAGATTGTCAAATGCCAACACTGGGATCGAGTTGGCCATTTGAAAGATCACTCTTTTGATCTTCATCCATGTAAGCACTGTCATAAAACCAGTCATTCTTCACACAGATGCTTCAAAAACAAACACCCTGCAAGAAAAAAGATTCATCTTGGATGGATCGCTTCTTGGCAATGGGCATCAACAGCCAAGAAGATATTCTAAACACATGTCAGAACTTGTTCCAGAGTATTGAAAATTCTTGCAGCTGAATTTTCTCCATCATCTCACCTTGTATCTGACAGGGGGGGAAATAATGGTCATCTACAAGCTTCAAAGCCACATCAAGCGAGCCTGAGCCACAACCTGCCACACCAGTTTCAGAGTTGTAGCCAGAGACAAAGATGCCCGTGAGCATGCCTTCAGTTGGCAATCTCAGACACTTCCTCTAGCAGAAGACTTCAGCTTCTTGCCAGTTTTGGAAGAATTCTAGGAACAAAATTGAGAACACTTCCTCTCGCAGATGACTCCAGCTTCTTGCCAGTTTTGGAAGAGTTCCAGGAATTGCATTAAGCATTCCAGAGTTGTTGGTCATCCTTAAACCATCACAGGTTGAGACTTCCATTTTCAGGTTGAAGTTTTACCTTTTATGCAGGGTGAGACCTCCCTTTTATGGTTGAAGGTTTCCCTCTTTAAAACAATAGTATCACTTCCTCTAGCAGAAAACTTCAGTTTCTTGCCAGTTTTGGAAGAGTTTCGGGAACTGCACTAAGCATTCCAGTGTTGGTGGTCATCCTTAAATCACCGCTCTTTATACCAACATTTCAGAGAGCACATTCAGCCTAGTGCTGCCATGCATTTTTTGCACATTTTGTATTACAACTCTCTTCTTGGACTCATACATAACCCTTCGGATTAAGGGGGGATGTTGGACACCTAATCCTCAATGGGTTAGTGTGGAAGCCGAATGGACAAAAGGAGTCCAAGAGACCTTGGG
>APFE031111652.1:16921-54768 GCA_000404065.3 Pinus taeda
AGTCCAAGAGACCTTGGGATGTGAATCCCAACGGTCACATAATGTACTATAAATGTATATCATTTGTCAATAAAAATTGTATTGCATGTTTTATCTTTCATAATCCTAAATGAGACAAGGATAGCGAGGTTTACGTTTCTCGTCAGTAGATTCATTTTTATCTGGTTTCTCTTTTGAGTTTTGTTTATTTTTCTTCTTCCCCTTCTTTTTTCCGTCGGATTTTGATTTGGCCGTAGATGATTCTACGACATGGATATTGGCAGGAATTTCAACGGAAGAGTCTCCTGTCGGGGAATCTGGTAAAGTTATAATAGGAGAAGAATTCTTTGAAGATTTCTTCTTGCTTTTGGTACTAATTGAACCAATCATACTATCAGCGGCATGAGACCTTGAAGGAGCTGCAGTTATTTGATTGTGTTTCAGAAGGTCGAGGATTTTTTCATGTAAAGTACCCGACTGCATATAAATGAGGTCAAGGTACTGAGCCTGAGCAATTACTTGCTCTTTAGTAACAACTCCTGCCTTAGCTACATCCTCAGTGATTTTAGGTAATAATGATTTAACAAACCATTATTCTAAAATTTGATCCAAAATAAAAACTTTCACTAAACGTCATCGACGTCTCAATTCATGAATATGATCTGAAATATATGTCGACGTTGACTGTTTTAATGAAGTTAATAATTCCGTGCCATTGTCGTATCTGACAGGAAACTGAAAATGAGTTAAGAAAGAAGTGGCTAACTGACTAAAATTATAAAAATAGCCTCGTGGTAACTCAATGTACCACTTGGCAGCAAGACCAATCAGAGTGCGTTGAAAAAGACGTAAGCGAATTGAATCATCGATAATGGAATTAGATGCACACCAAAGGTGATAAGTCATCACATGGTTTGACGGATCCTTGCCTGACTTACCCTCAAACTTTGGGATATCACTAGGCAACTTATTCGGCATTGGCGGCCAATATGGAAGATAAATAATTGGATCGTTCGTAAGGCGCGACAAATAAGGTAAATCCAAAGTTGTTATAAACGGTAACTAACGGTTAGGGTCTCGAAAACCTTGGGTCACAAGACCAACCCCAGGAGGAGGATATCCAGGATAACTTGGAATTGGATTTTCATTTGGAATATTATATCCTCCCGGAAAACCAAGATTAACCGGACCAAACTGGGGTTGTTGAGGTTGTTGATAAGTATATCCAAGGTACGGTTGATACTGATAAACTCAGTTTTGCATAGCAGGACTGAATTGGTATTGTCCCTGGTATGGTTGATAAGTAAATTGCGGTTGACTTGTGACAACTGTACTTGGCCTAGGTTGTCCTATAGGCATCTGAACCGAAGTCTGAACTGTAGGTCCTGACTGTGGTAAAGAGGTTTAAGGAGTTGATGCAGGAACAGTAGAAACCGGAGCTGCCGATACTCCAGAAGTAGGTGGGGTAGATTGAACAGAAGTTGCATTAGTTGCAGCAGCAGTTTGAGGTGGAGTTCGAGGTGAACTAGGCCCAGGATGATGAACTACACCAGGTGCAGAAGTTTGGACAGTAAGCTGGACAGGTTGCTGGGTTGGACCAGAAACCAAAGGTTGTCCAGGTTGACTTGATAACTGCACATTAGGTTGTAAACTCTGTTGATTTTTAGATGGATCCCACACCATGTTCATTCCGGGGTATGGACCCATAAAAGGTTGAGCATATTGAGGACCATAACCGGGTTGAGCGTAGGGCTGATAATTGAGAGGTACATATCCAGCTCTTGGTACAAATGGTTGACCAGAAGGCGGTTGGAAACCTTGAGTTGGGTACTGACCTTGAGGTTGATAACCTTGAGGAACGTATTGAAAATAGGGTTGACCTTGAGGTATATATTGATACTAGGGTTGACCTTGAGTTATATACTGAGTTTGGGGTTGACCTTGAGGTATGTATTGTCCCAAAGGTATGTACTTTCCTTGAGGTTGCCCCCCAAGCAGCATCTGACTACCTTGAGCTTGCCCCCCAGGCGGCATCTGACTACCTTGAGCTTGCCCCCCAGGCGGTAACTGACTACCTTGAGGTTGCCCTCCAGGCAGTAACTGACTACCTTGAGGTTGCGGATTTGGAATAGTACCAGAAATCATAAGAATTTCTTCTACGCTCAATGGTGGAGTTCTATTATTACCAGTTGATATCTCACGTTCAATTGCTTGAGGAGATGCTCCTGAAAAAAGTACCAGTGAGTGACTAATACCCAGAATGAACAAAAGGACCGCCATATAAAAAAAAAATTGGTGTTTGGGAAAACATGGATGACCGTTTCAACATATTCAAAGGAGGATAATAACCTTTGGGTGTAGGATGAAAAGGAATTCGAGGTGGTGAAAAACTAAGACCCGGGTTTTCTAAAAAGTTCGTCAATGATATGTACTAAGCGTCACTTCTAAAAGGACTGTAGAAGAATGATTCATGCTCCCTAAGTTCTAAAGTTGGTTTATTTTCAGGGAGAGTTGTATCTTCGTCCGAACTAACAAGTTCTTCAATGGAAATGAGCCCAGAAGGGAGATTTTGGGTAATGATACTTCCTACCCTGGGTGAACCAGGACCACTAAAAGTTGGAGAAGCAAATCCTGAAAATGGAGTAGCAGCAGGTTCGGTTTCAGGCTCAGAAATTTCAGGTTCCTCAATTAATTCACTAGTAGGAGAAATACTACCAGTAACTTCGGAAAATGAAATTGGTTCAGAAATATACTCTATTGCTTGAACTTGATAATCAGGATGAATAATTAAAGATGACTCTCCGGCTTCCGGTGACCCAACTCTACTGTCACTAGGTGATACAAGAGCTCATAGCCCTTCAAGCTGACTTGGTGTATACTCGGGAGGTAGCCCCAGAAGTCTACGGGATTGTCTCGGTAATTCAGCCACGATTAAATATTTAATTACTCCACACACAAACAAAGAAAATCTCAATAAAACCACCTAAAGTCTCTAAAGAACCAAACAATTGGATCACACGCCTAAAAAATCTAAGAGTTCAAACCACACACAAACAGTAACTTTCCGTACCAAAAACACTAGTTGGTGATGAAATCCAATGTTGCAGAAATCAATACAGAAATGGCGGTTGGAACAGTTACCCCGACAACCTTCTTAATGAAATAGACTGGCACAAGTTTCTTCACAAAACCGTCTCGAGTGAAGAGAACCCCCCAGAGAGTCCAAGTGAATCTAGTCGAAGTTTGCTCCAGGTAAAGTGAGACTCGTCCTTCACTGTCACCTTAGGAAAGAATCTTAAGATTATGGTCAGTAAGGTTACCAACAGTAACAAATACAACTGGGGGAACAGTCTACGATCCGATCTATGCGTAAGGGCAGAGTACAAAGCTCAATCCCCTTGAAGGCTCCTCGACATGATCAATTCGAGGTTACCAACAAGTGACCCCTGGTTCCTCGACAATGGTTAATCCGAGGTTTACCATTTATAATACGTGCAAATCTTCTATCTTTCCCAATGAGACAGACTTGATTGTCTCAAAGGTTCGGACATGATCTCGTGATTGACTCCTTTAAGAGGAGCTTCCCAGATTATATCAATTACAATTGGATTTATTTCCTGCCGCAAGATATAGCTACTTGTTTGTTTTAACTATCTTGGAGAGTTAATTACTCCCTACTCCAAGGCACTAGCCTAAGCTATATTGGTGATAAGAGCCCTAAAAATAAAATGATTGCTAAATCAATTTTAATTAAGCGTTACTTTTATGGGTTGTTTCTTAAGTCAATAGGTATGGAGATGAAACTTTGATGGTGTGAAGACTTGACTCCAAAAACGCTAAAAATGCACCTAAAATGATAAACAATTTGTTTTTCCTTCCATGAATTTCTAGCTAAAAGAAAGAGTTGAGAATGCAATTCTTTGAAAAACAAATCTTTCCTTCAACATGTAAATGAAAAGAAAATCCTTTTTTTCTTTTTCAATAAACTCAAAACTATGAAAAACGAATCTTGAGATCGAAAAACCTAATTGATAAAAGCTTCAAATCTTTTCGAGGATGTTTTACTTAGTTGTTCAGCAAACTAAGGATTAATTCGTTCAGAATAACAAATCAATCAAAAAACACCCAGCTATGTTTTCTTTTATAAAAATGAAATTCACAACTTATGACCAAGTTCGTTCAAAGATTTGCAAAGAGAAACTAAATCTATTTCTCACCAAGGACAGATTTCACAAACCAGCCAGACTCATCAAGAAGACAAAAAGACACCAGGGTGATCTAAGGTTTCTTAGGCTTCTAATCTTTGAGCCACTACAGAGACCGAGTGAAAACCAATCCGGGCATGCAAAACTTCTAGAAAATCATCTAAAACAAAAACACCAATGGAACTTACTCACAAGAGACTTTTGACAGGACACATGCAGATCTAGGCAGAGACTAAAAATCATAAATAAAACCTAAACTTAACTGGACGAAAACATTTTAGGTTTTTTAAAAATTTTGACAAGGTCCGAAGGCTTCCAGTATAACCAGATGCGGTACCTCTCTATGCACTAAAGGAACAGTGTGGAGATGTCCGCACTGTATTGTAAACAGAACATGCGGTCCTCTTAAAAATTTCGGAAAAACAAAAAATAATCCAGATCCTAAAAACTACCCAATCCCACACACATCAAGCAAAAACCAAAAACAAGAACAAGTTTCTCAAGTCAAAGACAAAGGAAAATCAAAAGACCAAATTCAGTTCCCCAGCGGAGTCGCCAATTTGTTGGCCAAATAAATTGATCTTGCGGACAAGGCGGATCTCCCTAGTATCAACAGATATCTAGCAACAAGCAGGACAAGCAAATCTACCTTTCTCTAAACATATTGTGATTCATTAATAAAAACTAAAGAGGTGTTTAGACCCTACCTTAAGTCCAATGCTAATTTGTGGCAGCCATGCTTCAATCGTCTGAAAGAGTTTCCTTTAGAGAACCTGCAATCACAAACAAGCACACATCAAATAACACCTGCATAGCTAATATAATAAATCATGTTTATCATGGTGATCAAGGAATCCATTAAAATAAACCATAAAACATAGCTTATTGAGAAAAATAAACTTGATTGTATTAACTTTGAAATAGAAGAAATTTACAACCTTTGGTGCCTTTGATGCTATACAAGCTCTTCCCAGGGTCCAAACAAGAATCTCATCTACTTTAACAAGCCCTCACTCTCATCCAAATGAGATCAAAAAGGTATGTAATCTTCTCCTCTCAAAAGCTCAATTAGGAAGACTAAGTTCCAGCAGCATTTCACCTCAAAAATATTCAGCTTTCAACCTCCAGTAACCAGCCCAATGCTTCATTTTATAGTGCAAAGGAAGGAGGTTACAGGTCCACCTATGAAGGGATAGAGTCCTCCTTCAAAGGGATAAGCTCCTCACATCAAGGGGTTAGCTCCTTAAGGTATGGGATGCATGAACCTTTAAGGAGCGAACTTGCCACCTCAAGATTCCCTCTAGAAGCTTCCAGAAATGACTCAAAGTGAGTTTTTAAGAATGTACTTGCGCCTTTTTAATTTTTACAGGGGTCCGCACCCATAACACAGAAACAGAGCGGCCAGGTGCGCAGGGCACATGACAATTAGGTGCGGGACCGCAGGTAATGCTAAGAGAAAGTGCGGAACCAGAGTTTTAGATATTTTTAAGGGCTTTCTCTTATTTTCAAGGCTTGATATGAAGAACTGAGGTTTAAGACTTGCAACGGAGGAAAGTATGAGTGGTGATAGACTCACACAGATTGCACAATGTCAAGGTGACAATTTTTGTGCAACACTACCAAGATCAAGGTATTGTTCACAGTTATTGATTTTTTATTGTCCAAATCAATTTTTTTGTTTACTCTTCTCTTGTTGAGAAATGGATGGTTAAATTGGTGGTTAAATGCACAAATATTAAGTTTTCATTTTATTCTCAGACCTTATGTAGTCTCCTCTATGTCTTGTCTTGGTCGAAAAGTCACTCTATTCTAAGTCCTGAATTATTATTATTCTTTCGAGAGAAAAAATCGAACTTTCTATTAAGGCAATAAAAAGTTACATAGTATATGCACTTAAGCATTTTGTAAACTGTGTGTTTATTATCTAAACATAGAGTATTAAGCTGAGTTGGTAAGCAACAAAACTACTTTCCCATCCCAATGTATGCAAGAAAAGCATTGATTTGAATTCCAGGGCCTCCTCATATGAGGAAAACAGCCCAAACAGGAAGAGGAATCAGCAACCATTCAGTTATAATGTTTCCATTATTTAAAAAAACAAGCAGTAAAAAGAAAACACACAGGAATGTTTGTCTGCATTACCCCTGTTGACATTTTTTGAGTAAACCCAAAAAATTGTAGTCCAAAAGCAACAAAAAACAAATGCTCGAAAACAGGGGCTAGAATTGATATGTACTTCAAGGCTCAAAAGGAGGATGATCCGAAAAATGGATCACGTCATGTTCTATTTCTCTTATGTAGCAACTATCCATAACATGTTATAAACCCTCCTTAGATAGGAGGTCTGTAATCCTGTTTCGTTCCCTGTAAATATGGCACATAGTAATAGAATTAAAATGTTGTTTAAGATTTAAGATTTCTTCTTACAAAGGAGTTAACATATATTTTTAACATTTGTACTCTCCATTAAACCATTTGATGACATTCTAAGAGTCACCAAAAATCTGAACCGATCTTAATTCCAGATGTATAAGCCAGCAAAGAAGTAGTTTTAAGGTTTTTAGTTCAGGGTAATTAGTTGTTCCTACTCCTAGCCCCATCAAAGATTTAAAGCATTTGTGTGCATTTAAGTGTATTACAATTCCTGCCCAAATATGTTCCTCTGATTAGAGGCCCCATCAAAGAAATCCATAGGAATATCTCTCCTAATCAATTTCTCGCTATCCCCCCTCAAATTTTATTTAGGGATTGGTATTAGTATGCCTTCATAGATAACTGCACATTCAATCGCAATGTGTTAGGGAGATGGGTCCTGATCCTTGAAAATTCTCCTGTTCTGGGCCAACCATGTGCCCCATGCTATTATTAGAGGTAAATTTCACATGTTTTCCTCCAGGGTGTCCATCCACCAGTTTTTCCACACCTCCCTAATTATCTCTCCATCCCATCTCTGAGTTTTCTTTGTCAGCCTCAAAGTCTCGAGCCATAAACTTTTGTTGAAAGGACACTTTAGGAATAAATGTTGGATTGATTCTTCTTCTTTTCTTCACAAAGAACACCATCCTAGTCCCATCTTAGATCTCTTCTGGAGATTGTCCCATGTTGGAAACATATTCCTTAGTATACACTAGAAAAGAATTCTTGCTTTGGCTCGACATTTTAGTTTCCAAATAGGTTTTGCCCACCACTCTAGATTTTCCCATCCCTTCTTAGGCATAAGATAGTTGTAACCATACGTTTGGGAGTAACTGCCTGTGTGAGCATGAACCCATCGCAAGGTGTCTGGTCTATTTCTAAGGTGTACATTCGACCTCTAAAGTTCCATAGTAAAATGTTTCCATTCCTCCTCCCGTTAGGGTTCAAGGTTTAACTCCCCTCCGGATAACCAGGCTTGATGCCAGATTGTTGAGTGTCCAACCTTCTCTATCTAACTCAAGTTATACACCCCTCTTGCTTTAAAGTGGTTGATGATTCCCAGAGAGAGGGGAAAACCCTCATTGCAGCCCACCCATGGATATTGACCCACCCTTTCTCTCCGTTACCCACCTACCAGGAGAGCCCACATTCAATTATCTTGATTGAGTCTAGATTTTCTTTCCACACCACGAACACTTGAGAGCTTTTCTTGTCCAGCTTTCTGATCCATTCATCCATTGGAGTTGGATCAATGTATTTTCTTTTTACCACCGACGTCCATAGATTTTCCATTGATAACAACCTCCATCCCAATTTTGTTGCCAAAGATGGGCTGAAAGCTATGAGGTATTTTATGCCCCACCCTCCCCATTCCTTCGGTCTTGCCACTTTCTCCCAGGTCCTCTTTTGAACCAGCCCACAAGAATCTACTGCAGGATTTTCTTACTCTTGCAAGAATTCCTTTGGGAACCCATGTTAGTATCAACCAGTAGACAGGGATTGCCATGATGATGGACTTGATCAAAACTAGCCTTTCGGCTCTCGATAACCATTTGTAACTCTAGTGTTTTATCATGTTCTCGATTTTCACCACCAACCAGAACCAGTCCTAATTTCTGTATGAATCAGGCTTTAAATGGAACCCCAGGTATTTGAAATTGTCTGACATCTTCTTTTCCTCAAAAGGGAGATCCTCTATTATCCTTCTAGTCTCCGCCCTTGAGAAACCCTCCAATATTAGGGAGGATTTTTGTTTATTGATACACATACTAGTAGCTTTTAGAAACATCTCTAGGATAGATTTTGTCTACCGAGTTTCACTCCTTCTACCACTACTGAAGAGAAAAATGTCGTCCACAAACAGAAAATGGGATATATGAAGGTTGACAACCACTTCAATTCCCTTTATATCTCCTCTTCTCCTTGCTTCAAGGATCATTTGACTGAGTCCCTTTGCTGCTAGGAGAAAGAGTAGTGGAGAGAGAGTGCATCCTTGCCGAAGTCCCCTCTAGCTCTGAAAGAAAGATGTGGTTACCCCATTGATCAAAATGACAAAGCTAATATTTTTCATACATCCCATAACCCAGTTTGTGAACCCAATGTTGAAACCCAAGTGAGGCAATAGCATTTGAATGTACAGCCAGTTGATTTAGTCATATTCTTTGGATAGGTTTATTTTGACTATCGCACCTTTCCTCTAGCTCTTCTTTATGTTATGAAGAGTATCCTATGCCACGCCCATTGATTCATGGATATACCTTCCATCCAAAAAACCGAATTTCTCTTCTAATATGTTCCTTGAGAGAATCGGTTTCAATCTAACTGTGATTAGTTTTGCGATAATTTTGTAAATGCAGTTACATAAAGATATCGGTCTGAAATCCTCAAAGGATGACAGGTCCTCCTTCTTCGGAATTAGGGTTATAAATGTGGCATTGAAGGGTTCAAAGATCGGCCCTTTCACCCTGGATTCTTCTACAACCTTAGTAAGTTCATTTCCAAAAGACTCAAAAAAATGTTGAAAAAACTCCACGGTCCAATCGTCCAGACCTGGGCTCTTATCCTTTTGCATCGACCTTAATATTCCTTCGACTTCCCCTTTTGTCACTTCGCCCATGATGATTTCTTTATCCTCCTCCTCTAAATACTTTGGGAAGATTTGTGTTGTCCTAACCACCTCGGCAATAGACACCTCTGTAGGGGCTTTAAAAATCTTTTGAAAGTGGTTTTGTCCCATGAGGGACAATTCCTCAAAAGACTTGGCCTGGGTTCCTTCCTCTGATTTTAAACTCCAGATTGTGTTTATATTTTTCTAGCCTTCTGCATATTCTAAAAAAATAAATAATAAATAAAAATAAAAAATAAATATTATATTTATATATATATAGAAAATAAATAAACAAAATGAATTTTCATCCCCTGCTTCCAACCAAATAACTCTGCTTTTTTGTCTCCACTGCTCTTCTCTGATTGATAAGATATTTCTTTGATTGGACTCCAGTTGTTTGATCATTTTCCTCTTCCCTTCCGTCTCACATCCGCCTCTTTTGCGCTCTCCAGTATATCTAATCCCTCTCCTATCTGTTTTAGTTCTACTTCTTCTTTGACTTTCTCAAGTTTAGCCCATTCAATAGTTTCCTTTTTCATTCACTTCAAGTTTTCCATGGGAAAAAAAGCTTTCCCCCTGTCCTCATCATCTGCTTCTGACCTCCAAGTAGATTTGAAGAGATTATTATAAGGTTCCTCCTTAAGCCAGGTCAGATTGAATTTAAAGGGGAACCAGGCTTTTTGTTAGGGCCTTTCACTTCTAGCGAGATGGGAATATGGTCTGAGCCTCCTCCTTCCCCCACCCAGTGTCTAAAGACCGGAGTCCTAACCACCACTTCTTCTTTAAGGAGGAAATGGTCCAGCCTCTTTGCCACCCTAGCTTCCCCTGTTCTCCTATTCCTCCACGTTGGCCTGGGCTTAATCAAGTTTATGTCCATCATTTTTCTAGAACTGATCTTATAAGCACAGAGAGAAATTCAAATCCCCTCCTATAACCAAATTCGGATTCTCCACGAAATATTTTGAGAACAAATTGCTCCACTAAATCGCCTTGTCCTGACAGGGCCCATAAATGTTTAGAATTAAGAGATTGGTGCAAAGTTCTAGAGAGTAAACCTCTATGCCTAGATCCTTATCAACTCCCTGTGTGGTAAGAACCTTCAACCTTCATTCTTTCACTCCTATAGCCAAACCCGCGGATCTGCCTTTAGCATCCAGTGACTGAAATGCCTACCTAGGCAACATTTTGTGTAAATCTCTACTAATCTCCTCACCCATTCCAAGGGTTTCATGCAACAGAAGCGCATCCAGATTATAGGAATTTATGAGAGCGTTCAAGGCCATTTCTTTAGGGGTGATAGCTAACCCTCTACAGTTGAAAGACAAAATGATCATTTGGAAATAAGGGAGGGGTTTTGTGCTACTTTAAGTGCCCCTAAAATAGATAGTTGTTTCCTATCAGCTATGTCGATATTTGCTCTTAGTTGAGCCTTTGAAATGTTAGTCCTCCTTCCTCTAGATTTTTGAGATCCAATCAGTATAGTTTTGTGACCCCAGCCCCCCCACTGCATCCCAAGGGATAATTTTCTTTTCACGAGGTGTGAGGTTATAATGGGGCTTCCCTAAATAGGCACATGGCATACTAGAAGTCTCGACACTTGACCCAAGACTACAATTCAGAAGAATCTTAGGGATGGAAGTGATGATACTATCTAGTGTTTCATTTACATTTTTAACAAGGAGATTTTATGAATTCAATAGCCTGGAAGGACCAAGCTTTGACATAGAATTGAGAAAAGACAGCAAGGATGTATTAAAAGAAGGGATAGGTTCCAGAGTCGTACCCTCCGAGTGATGAATAGAAACTAATCCTTCTCCCTTTTGTATCTATGAGATGATAATGGTCAGCTATCATGCAAGAGAATCTAAGATAATTGTTTTGGAGGTTTTGTTTTAATTTGGAGGACCAATGTATGAAACAAATGTAACACTATAATGCCCAACCTTGTGAATAATGTTAATATCAAAGCAGAGGGTTGCTATAAAATTTCACACAGTGATATAGGTTGTATGGTGGCGAGCATAAATAGAGAAATAATATGATTATCACAGTTTTCAAATTGAAAATTAAATAATCATAAGTATGAAAACCTTTAAACTATGTTCAGAAGGTTTAAGAGAATATGCTTAAGTTTACAAAAGATTTTAGTGATTTGTTGATTCAGAGGGAATTAATTAAACAAACAGTCCATTAATTCATTATCTTTATAGATTATCACTTCAGAAGCTTATAGGAATAGATTGAAACCCAATTATTCCTACCTAGTTATCTCTGTAAAACATAAGAATATGAAGAAAAACATAATGAGTAATACTGCAAAAACTTACAGGAAACACAAATTGTGTAAAGCAGAATTCAAAATCCTTTGCTTTGTATTAATGATCTAGAAAATTCAAGTACATCAAATGTTTAGAAATGCTTCATCAAGGGTGCAACCCTTAATAACTCGTGAAGAGAGTTATTTATACAACAGTAGAACTAAGAAAATATCATAAACTGTTTTTACAAAAATAGATTATTATAAAATCAAAATAAAGACTGCTAGTTGATCTGGCACTATTTTGATGTTGTGTTGTTGGTGACTATCGCTGAAAAAAACTGAAAATTGTTGAAGCTAGCTGACTGTTCCTCCAAAACTGAATGTTGTCGATTTTCACACTGGATGTCATATTTACTTATGACCTTTCATCTGATACACTTTGACTTGTATTTCTTTATCTGTCTCCTCTGTTTAGTCTATTGCCATGAATTCTCTGTCACCTGCTTTTATTTTTACCAGTCACAATAAATCACATCATTTGTTATCTTTTACTCTTATCTTGCATTTATGTCTTTAGTAAAAGTGAATTTCACTAAAGACCTATTTGACTTCATGTGAAAATGTGATATGTTGTTGCTATTTATCTATGTTTTAACAGTTACCGCCTCTATGTAAATGATTTCTTCTGCTCTGTGTATAATTGTCTTTTCCTTCTGAATTAATCCTTTTGAGTAGATTTCTTTGTGAATCTTGGAGTAAATAGGTTTTGGAACTAGTATCAAAACTGTTTATCCTAGATTTTGGCCTTCTAATCACCTACAAAATCAAAATAAAACAATTTATTAATAAAAACACAGGTTGGCAGGGAGGTGATAATGGTTTCAGGGAAGAAGAAAGTCTGTGGAAGGAGTCTGGAGCGTGTTCGGGAGGTAGTCAATGTTCAAATTGGGTTGCAGATGGTCTGGGTGGTGCAGGAAATCTTAGGCATGTTTCACTGTGCAAACAGGTGAAAAGAGCAAAAATGAGGGTCTTTGGCTTTTTAACGGGTAACGTTTAAAAATTGGCGCGGAATTCGATTAGTGAATAGTGGATGGTTTCGGCCTACATTGGGAGGCGGTATTAAGGTTCATCGCATCGCTTTTGCCATTCGGGCCGTATTTTTATGAGAGCACGCGAGTTAACCTAAAGCTACCACGTAACCAAAAGGGGCCCGAGCAAAACCACGAATCTCGCGTGCTCTCAGGATTTTAATTGTCGGACATCGTGAGCACACGTTCTGGATGTGGGTCATTGGATTTCGAAGCAGGTGATCGGAGGGTTGTCGCATGGTCGTGATGCACGGAGGGAAATCGACGAAGATTAGCGAGGTTTTAAATATAATGAACAGGTTTAATATAGTGGGACAGGGGTTAAAATATAGCGGAGGTTTATTAATCGCACCAAGGGTGCTGAGTTAAAAGGATTTGTATTGGGAAAAAGTGAATTTGCGGAGTTAATTAAGATAAAGTGAGGAGGAGACAAAACTTAGCATAAAAGGGGTTTTATGGGTTTTTTGGGTGAAATAGGGAAATTAATTAAGTAATGTGGGGGATGATTTTCAAAGGGAAATGTCTAGGGAAAAGGGGCTTTTGGGTAGGGGAATGAGTTTGGAGGGTAATTTGCTAGGAAAATGTATGAAACCAAAGGGAAAGGGTGAAAATGAAAGGAAAAGGGTATTTTCATAAGAAATGATGGGATAATGGGAAATTAGTAACTATGTAGTGGGGGGGTAAAATGAAATGAGGGGAAGTTAATCAAATCAGCTAGTGAACATCTTTTCACTTTCATAACTGCTCCTGCACATTGAAAAATTGGATCAAGCATGATGAATGTGCTTATGCTTCACCAACCTTATACTTCTACAACCTTTCTTCTACCTACCCTTTACTTACCCTAACATTTTTTCTTCACTTAGTTGGGTGCATTTAAGCTAGCAACCCAATATTTCTTTTCATGAATAATCTACCTCTATACCTTATTCTCTCTAGTGGCTCATATTAAACTGTTGAGCCAATTTTATTTTCTACCTATGACAATCAATTTAAAACAAATCCAATTATGATTAAACTGTATAATTGGATTAAATAAACTAGTGTCGCATCTAAACAAACTGCACACAACTATTATTTTCAAAATTGAATTAGAGTAAAAGTAGTGGCATTTACATTTGCAACACTTTCAGAGTTTATTGTTTCTTGCTTTTCTCTCTAACCTAACATTTTATTTTATGCCTTCATTTTTTAGGGCATCTATTCTAATATTTTCTTTGATATGGACATATTTATCGAAATATTTCCTAACATTTTTATTCATTATTCTTTTTGTCCATATCCTAGCTTAACATTTTTTGAAAAATATTTTCATTTTTTGGACTAATTTATTTTAACTTACCAAAACCAAAAAATGCTACAACATCGGCTCCATCTGGGGACTGCTTTCTCCTGTAGAATGCAGAGAACCTGCAGATCCATGTGCCTTCTCCTCAGGCTATGGAGTCTTTTGTTGTAAAAAATCACAATGACAGGTTGAAAAGTAAAAGAAACCAGAGTTTTTACAATGGTAGTAATGAAATCTACTTCAACTCCTCAGTATTGAATGTAATGTTTGAGAAACCTTCCATTTACGTGGAATATAGCCCCTCAAGGTTTTTTAGCACAAAAGTGTTGTTTCCCTTCACTTCAGTAATTGCTAAAGGTCCAAACCACAGGTTGTCAAACTTGCCATGTTTTCCCTTTTCTTCTCTCCTGGAATACCACCTTAGAACTAGATCACCTTCCTTGAAGTCCCTTTCCCTGGCTCTTCTATCAAACAAGCTCTTCATCTTATTCTGATACTTTTTCAATTTGTATTGAACTTCATCTCTATTTTCATTTAGTTCAATAATCTGATTTATTCTCCTTGAAAAATCATCAGGTTCATCTGTTGAATCCTGCAGGAATTTTAAAACAGGGAAGGCCAAATTGGTGGGGAAGATTGGATCTTTCCCATAAACTAACTGGAAAGGAGATTTTCCAGCAGATCTCTTTGGAGTAATTGTATTTGCCCATACTGCATAAATTAAATGAGAGGCCTAGCTCTTTTTATGATCTGCTAGAGTCTTTTTTATTACCTTTACCAGAATTTTATTGGAGGATTTTGCAAGGCCATTACCTTGTGGATAATATGGAGTTGAATGATATAACATAATCTAATATTTCTGGAAAAACTCAATCATTTTAACACTAGAAAAATTTGTTGCATTATCAGTGACAATTTGAGTTGGGAAACCAAATCTAGATAAGATGTTCTCTTCAATAAATTTGATCACTACTAAATCAGTAGCATTTCTCACTGGAATTGCTTCCACCCATTTAGTGAAGTAGTCTGTTGCAGTGAGGATCCATCTATGATGATTACTTGAAGTAGGATGAATCTCTCCAACAAAATCTAATCCCCATTGGAGAAAAGGTTCTGGGACTATTGATGGAACCAGTGGAAGAGCTGCTAATTTTTGCTTACCAACAAACGTTTGGCAAGGAATACAACCTCTGACCTTTGCTCCTACTTGTAAGAATAATGTTGACCAATAAAATCCTCCCCTTAATATATCTAAAACAAAATCATGTATGAAACCGGTCAATGATTCCTTTAGTTTCTAATTATGTTAAACATAATAACAAAATATTTAGTGGGTCTTTCCAGTACAAATTTTCATTTATGATACATTACTTGACTGCTTTCAGTTTGAGAGTTTTACACTGGCTTTTGGAGAATGATGTTGGACATTCAAAATGGATCAAGAAAATTACAATGTCTTGGTACCAATCTGACAACATAAATTTGTCATCAATGTATAAAGCGCGGATCTGATCTGAAGGTAAAGGTTCTTGTGGATTCTCCCCTTCTGCAAGGACAGAAGGTTCTTGTGGATTCTTCCCTTGTATCTCTAAAATAGAATTGATTTCAAACACTTTATAGTTGGATTCAGCTAGAAGCTTAGCTAATCCTTAGCTTTTTACTAGCTTTGTAGTTTTGATAGTCAGATCAAACTCCAATATTTGAGTGATCCATCTACCTCTCTTTCCATCAGTGTTTGGTTGAGTTAAAATGATTTTCACAACACTGTTAGGAACATAAGCAGTAACAAGAGAATGTAGGACATACATCCTGAATGATTTCAGGGCTTGAATAAGGGCATAGGCTTGCTTCTCAATTATGTCATACTTAAGCTCAGCATCTCTCATAACCTTACTAAAAAAGGCTATGGGTTGGTCATGGGAATCTTCATTCTTTTGTAGTAGAACAACATCAAGGGTTGTTTATGAGGCAAAGGAAAAGATACTGAATGGTTTATTGTAATTAGGGTTGGCCAAGGTGGGAGCTTTAGAGCTCTTGATCTGATCAAATGCATGCCTGGAAGAGACAGTCCATTTAACTTCATAATCTTTTCGGAGCATGTCAATTATATATTTTACAATCTCAGCATAATTTGGGATAAATCTCCTTAAAAATTTAATCTTGACTAGAAAAGCTTGAATCTCCTTCCTATTTCTAGGTATGTTCAATGTTTTAATGGCAGACACATGCTTGGGATCAATCACCACTCCTTTTTTTGAAATTATATGGCCTAGTAGTTTTCCTTCTTTGATAGAAAATGGAGACTTTTTAGGATTCAATGATATTCAGAATTTTCTACACCTATCAAAAACCTTCATCAAGTGCTTTAGATGTTTTTGATCAGATTTAGAAAAAACGGTTATGTCATCAAGATAAATGACCACAAATTTATTTACCTGACCCACAAAAGCTACGTCCATAGCTCTCTGAAATGTTGCTCCAACATTGGATAAGCCAAATGGAATTCTAGCATACATGAATGTACTCTAGGGTGTAGTAAAGGTTATCTTCTCTCTGTCTGCTGAATCAACATTTACCTGATTATAGCCTGAAAAAACCATCAAGCATAGAAAATCTTTGTGCTCCTGAAACCATTTGAAGTAACTAATCCATTTTGGGCAAAGGATAGTTATCCTTTAATGACACTTTGTTCAAATTTCTAAAGTCCACACAGAGTCTGATTTCTCCATTCTTCTTTCTAACAAGAACTAAACTTGCAACCCAATTAGAATATCTAAGAGGGAGAATAATCTGGGCATCTAGCATTTTCTTAATTTCCTTTTCTACAGTTGGTAGAAGAGTTGGATTGATCCTCCTAAGTTTCTATTGATAAGGAACTGCTTTTGGATTTAAAGGAATCTTATGTTGTATTAATTAAGTATCATAGGTTTTTAGATCAGCATAGGTCCATGCAAAATCCTTATAATTTTGAAGTAATTTAAGATATTGAGCTTTGATCTCAGGATCTAGAGATGCACAAATTTTGATGTTTTTAATATCATCATTTGTTCCAATATTAATTTCTTCTATGTCATCTTGTGAAGAAATGGACTAAGGGTTTCGGAGGACATCATTTTGATCAAACAATTTTTCTAAAGGAATGAGTCCTTTGGGAATAAAATTGTTAGACAATTGAATAATGTCATGATCAGCAATTTTTGAATTGAAATTTGAAGTATCATTTCCATTTGTATTTTCATTTATTTATGTTCTATCTTCATCAATTTGTAGAACTGAAAACTCATCTACAACCTGCAGAAAAGATTTCAAATGTTCATCATCTTTAAATATCTGCCAGCATTTTAGATTGTCTGGGATGGATGGTTTGTACTTGACTTGTATTTGATAGAGTACATTGGTCTGATCAAGAATTTTAATTGAACTAACAAAAAAAGCTAAGGCATTTGCATGAATATTCTGATTTCTTGGAATATAAGTCAAATTAAAAGCATCAAAGAAGTTTTCGACTGAATCCCAAACTTCATTTCGATAAGAACTAAGTCTAGGATGCTTAGTCTAGAAAATATTTCTCACTTTTTTGACAATAAGTTCTGAATCAGTAAAAACACTTAAGTTTTAAACCTTTAATTTATTGGCTAATTGCAGTCCCAAAAGGAAAGCTTCATATTCAGCCACATTTTTTGTAACTTCGAAGTCGAGTTTGCATGATTGGGTGATATTTTCTTTTTCTGGTGAAATTAAAACTACCCCAACTCCTGCTCCATCTTTTGTACAAGAACCATCAAAAAATAGTTTACATACATCAGTTTGATTTAGTACAAGGCTTTCAATTACATCTTCTATTTTAACTTGAGTTTCATGTATTTGGTTTGAAGAGAGTTGAAAGAAACCAAAATCCTGACCAATTGCATAAATGGGATGGTTCCTTACTGGTCTATTTTGCAAACAGTGTGCACAATTCTTACCTCTCTATATAACCTTAGTTGTTCTCCCCCATAAACTAGAATAGTGGCATAAGGCATATCCATCTAAAGAGTTCCCCCTAATTTGGCACAACAAGACCTAGAAAGGAGAATTCCAAATTTGGGAGGAATATCTGTGACAACTATATCAAGCACTACACTTTTCACTGGAATTTGGGCAAGGGTGACTACTAAATCCTTAATCAATCCTAAGCAGGGCACCCTTTTAGAATCAAAGGTGTACAAGTCATGATAGGATCTAGTTATGTCAAGTTTCAAATGGTCCATGATAGTTTTTGGAATGAGGTTATGTGATGCTCCACAATCAAGCATACAATTATATAACATGGAATTATTTGTCTTAAGAGTTACATAGAAAGGAGGCACTATTTCATCTATCATATCTGAGCTAGGACCAAAGACAACTGCTAGTTTTTCATCTTGCAGACTAATGATATCACTTTCAGCATCAATCGAGGTGTTTTGTTTCCATTTGGAGACTTGATTTTTATACCCAGGGTTTTTGGAAATTTCAGAAAGTGGAATTGGGATTTTAACTCTTTCTAACTCTTTTTCAACATTAAATGTAGTCAAAGCATTTTTATCATTTTGAGCAATATCAGTTGACTGATTTAATGGTCGAATAATAGTTGTTTGAGTTTCAGCAGCTTTGGTACGAGGTTCAATTATTGGAGTCTCCTTAGGGGGTCTTCCATTGCCAGGTCTAGGCCTAAGATCATATCTCTTGTTCAACTCTGCAATTAAAAATTCAGAGAAGGCATGGTATTAGAAACCTGTGAGGATTCTTGATCTTCTTGAACCTGATTTTGCTGTGAGAGAGGAATAATAATTGTTTGATTAGAAGAAGTATCCATGTTATTGATATCTTTAGTAATAGTCATAATATTTTCATCAGGTTTCTAGTCATCTATCTGTAAAGGAGTGGGAACCTGTTGATCATTACTAGGTCTCTGAAGAATTTGTAATTATGGATTCCTTTTATACTGAGCTTGATTTTGATTTTGGGGTCTAGTAACTATTTGTTGAACTGTCCTAGGTTGAGTCTCAATCTTGGAAATTCTATTAGATAGATTTATAAGAAGAGAAGTTATTTCATCTATTTTAGAATCTTTTGTTTTAGTCTTAGAAGAACTAGAGGAACTAGAGGCCTCTTGAATAGATTTGAGTTTTCTTTGGGCCTTTTCCTCTTTAGCTTTTAAGGAACTCGAAGCATCCCTATTTGCTTCCACCTCTATAGCATTTGTTTGCATATCTTCAAGAATTCTTGAAGTTCTCTCTCTTATCATTACAGCAAAATCATCGTCAAAGGCTTTAGAAAACCTAGACTTAGCTACTGCTACAGAGGGTTTACAATCAAGGGGCATCTTATGATAAACTTGTTTGAACCTTTTGATAAAATCTGATACAGGTTCACCAAAGTTTATTTTAAGTTCTTCCAACTCAGTCAGAAAGTAAAGAGGATCTTTCTTTACACCCCATTTATTTTTAAATATGTTTGTAAGATCTTCCCAATTCCTAATGGAATTTACAGGTAATTGCCTAAACCAAATTCTTACATTTCCTTCAAGTGACTGTACAAACAATCTCATGTAAACAGTTTCTTGTTCGATATTCATGTTGTTTGCAAAGTCTAGAAAATATTGAAGATGGTCCTCAGCTGAGGGACCAGTTTCTCCATTATCCCTGGGAAGGTATTTCAAGTACCCAGCTGGGAATGCATTGAGGTTAGCAGGTAAGACTAAAGTTGCATATCTAGCATGTACAATAGGTTGGAATGCCATAGTAGAAGGTGGTGTATGAGGTGTTTGTTGTAGAAATTCTAAAATTCTTTACAAATATACCTCTGAGATCTCTGCAGAAAATCTCACTGTAGATTAACCTGATAATGCAATAAGACTAAAGAAAAATACTTGAATCTACTTCTACAATCAAACTTGCGGAAGCTTAATATATTTGAGAAAGATCAAGCAAAACACATATAACCAGAAGAAGAATCAATGCACATGAAACATAGAAGAATACTTTGGGGAAAGCCTCAACTAAAAACCCCACTATATGTATTATCATACAAGGCGGAAATACATCAGAATTATACAAAGCTTTAGCTCTCACAACTAGCCAGCTCTCAGTACAATCCTCTTGGATGCTCACAGGAAAACAAAGCTTCACACAAACCTTCTCCTCTACCCTCCAAGCCTCCTATTTCCTTGTGCAGTTTCTCTAGGTGATCCTCCTGTTACCAAGTGGAAGATTGATCACTCACACTGATCCTACACCCTGTCAGAACTGCACAATCCTCAAGGAACCTTGTTCCTTCTGCATGGATGAGTTTCCTTTATAGGAAAACTCATGCAACTAATAGTAATTTGTCCCTTTCTTTAATCTCAACTGGGTCTTTCTCTGAATAGACACACATGAGTTATTTATGAGAGAATCCCCAGTTATCTGGAGTACACTAGTTTGATGCATGCATGCATTAACTGACTGAACTCACAATTAGTTCCTCAAACTGTTTGGAACTAAATTTAACTGGACTTAACTCAGTTAATTGAGCTAACTAATTACAACTCAAATACAACTCATCCTTATCTCCTTAATTAAGGGATAATATCCTTAATTTAAGGGATAACTGTTGCATGACTTCACAAAGACTTCTAGCTTGAATTTCTCCAACTAATTAACTCAAAATGAATTAATTAATTATTTTTCAAGTAGCTGGTGAGACTAAATTCGAATTTTAATTAACAATTCTAATTCAAGGACAAATTAAAATTGGAATATTCTGAATGTTATTTTTAGCATTTCTATTTCTAGCATTTCTTGTTACTATTTTCAACACTCCCTCTCAAGAAGAAAGGAATTCAACTCGATCTCAATCCTGAACCTTTGGAATTTTCTACATGCAACATTTCTCTCTAGTGTTGTTGCTCTAGCAACTCCAGAAATTAAAAAAAAAAAACATCCAACCTGAATCAGTATGATGCATCTGTCATCAAAGTCTCTAATTGTTATTGCCTTTGTCAACTAAAAAACTCTGCGCTTCTGTTGACTCTACCTTTCTGCACTATTGTCAATCCTTCTCTGCACTCTTCAGTATCTGAATGCTCTAGCCTCTGTCACTTTGATCTCTAACTACATCAATCCCACTAAGTCCTCCCACTACTCTATACTTTGGGCTCCCGTAGCAAGGTACGATTCGTGAGATAAAACCTCTCACTGGACCCTGCCCAATTTCAGCATTCTTGGGACTATCACTTCACAACGCCCCACCTCACACCTAGAGATATGGTTGGATGTGATCCCTCTACCGACTTGGCTCGAAATTTGCCCCTACTGGAGGTCTCTGCATGAGTAGATGCCTCCACTCGGTCTCCTCTCAGCTTCTTCAATTGTGGCTTCTCCACAATTGTCTGAGACTTCTTCTGGGACTGCAAGTTGAGAGGTAATTTACTCTCCCTCTCAACCACCAAGTCTCTAACATTTGCCTTGCTCCTCAAGGCTTTGCATGCATCTTGAACCTCAAGATCATATAGGTTCTGTACCTGTGAACCCATCTGTTTCACCTGTCCCGAGGTGATGTTTCTAAGGAAAACCTTTCCCTTACTGAAGACAACATCGTAGCCTTTGTCCTCCAACATCATGATCGATACCAAATTATTCTTTGGTCCAGGCACATACTTCACATCTTTCAAGGTGATAAGAGCTCCATGCTCCCTCTGAAAAGCAACCATGCCCACTCCTGAAAAACTATACCTTTCATCATCACCCATCTCTATGCGTATCTTGAGGTCTTTCTCCTCCAAGGTATTAAATAAACTTTTATCACTGGTCATGTGGAATGAGGCTCTACTATCAAGAAACCAACCATAACCCATCATCGATGAGGGTCAAGTCCATCTCAAACTAAGAGGTTAATGCCTCACCTTCTGATCCTTCCGAGGATCCCTTCTTGGACTTCTTCAATGGGAAATTAGTTGCATAATGACCCATCTCATGAAAATTAAAGCATCTCACTTTAGACTTGGCAACCTTCTTCCCTCCATGAGAAGAATTCGATTCGGAATGGGACGCCTTCCCCTTTCCTTTCCTTGCCTTACTTGCTAAGGCCATATTTTCTTCGCCATCCTTGGATTAAGAACCGTCTCATGTGCTCCTCCTGCATGAGATCCGACCATAGTCGTTCCCAATCTGACAGTTTCTCCCTTCCATTCACAGAGTCTTGGTAGCTATGCCAGCTCTTTGGAAGGCCAAGGAGTGTGAGGCTCACCATATCATCATCAACAATAGTTATTCCCACACTTCCAAGCTCATCTCTACAGGTGGTGAGCTTGTTTAGATATGTGGAAATAGTATCACTATTCTCCATCTTGATTCTTTGAAGCTTGTCCTTGCGCACCAATTTCCTATGGTCGCTACTGTTCTGGTAGAGGTCCTTCAATGTCTTCCACATTGAATATGGAGTATCCTTCCCATGGAGACTCAAGACAATATGGTCTCGAACTCCCTCAAGGATGATCCATCTCACCCTCGCCACACACTTCTTCCATTCGGCCAACTCTTGTACATTAGTTGAACCCGGCTTTGGGATTTCTTGATCAATGAAATCCTTCAAGTCGTTGTCTTCTAATACAGCCTCCATGTGATCTTTCCATGCTATGTAATTCAAGCTACCATCCGAGGCATACTCGAGTCTCAAGCCATAGAACGTCATTGACCAACCTAAAGTATGAGGTGAATTCCATTTGTACCTGCAATCCCAAACTTTAATCTTCGAATTCTCCTCTTCGTATACTGTTCACAGCTCCGATACCGTGTAGAAATTCTCAAATTCTCTACAAATCTACCTCTGAGATCTTTGTAGAAAATCTAACTGTAGATTAACCTGATAATGCAATATAACTAAAGAAAAATACTTTAATCTACTTCTACAATCAAACTTGCGGAAGCTTAATAGATTTGAGCAAGATCAAGCAGAACACATATAACCAAAAGAAGAATCAATGCACATGAAACACAGAAGAATACTTTGGGGAAAGCCTCAGCTAAAAACCCCACTATCTATATTATCATACAAGATGGAAATACATCAGAATTATACAAAGCTTTAGCTCTCACAGCTAGCCAGCGCTCAGTACAATCCTCCTAGATGCTCACAGGCAAACAAGGCTTCTCACAAACCTTCTCCTTTTCCCTCCAAACTTCTTATTTCCTTGCGCAGTTTCTCTGGGTGATCCTCCTATTACCAAGTGGAACACTAATCACCCACACTGATCCTACACCCTGTCAGAACTACGCAATCCTCAAGGAACCTTGTTCCTTCTGCATGGATGAGTTTCCTTTATAGGAAAACTCATGCAACTGATAGTAACCTATCCCTGTCTTTAATCTCAACTAGATCTTTCTCTGAATAGACATGCATGAGTTATTTATGAGAGAATCCTCAGTTATCTAGAGTACACTAGTTTGATGCATGCATGCATTAACTGACTAAACTCACAATTAGTTCCTCAAACTGTTTGTAATTAATTTAACTGGACTTAACTCAGTTAATTGAGCTAACTAATTACAACTCAAATACAACTCATCCTTATCTCCTTAATTAAGGGATAATCTCCTTAATTAAGGGATAATCTCCTTAATTTAAGGGATAACTGTTGCATGACTTCACAAAGACTTCTAGCTTGAATTTCTCCAACTAATTAACTCAAGATGAATTAATTAATTACTTTTCAAGCAGTTGGTGAGACTAAATTCAAATTTTAATTCACAATTCTAATTCAAGGACAAATTAAAATTGGAATATTCTTAATGTTATTTTCAGCATTTCTTGTTGTTATTTTCAACAATTGTGTGGATGAAGAAGAAGAAGATGAAGAAGAGGTAGAAGAAGGTAATTGAGGGGGTGTGTGACTATGTGGAGGTGAAGAAGGAGGGGATCTCCTGAATAACTTTAAAGGAGTCTTAAGAACTAACTTTTGGACCTATGAATGAATACCCTCTTTTGGTGAATGAATACCCTATTTTGTTTCAAAGAGTGGATTTGAATATACAGAGAGGGTCTCTTCAAGTTGTTCAGAAGTAGAAGCTTCAGGTCATTCAGAAGTGGAAGGAAATGAATAAGTAGTAAGGGATATGAAATCTGTGGGTTTGTATTTAGGTAAATGAACACCCAAGTCAGACTCAGTTTTAGGTGATCCTGGTTGTAGTGGGGGTTCTGGATGCGTCTCAAAAGAATGAATGAGGAAAGATGAATCTAAATTAACTCCCCTATCTAATAGTTCAAAAACCCTAGGAGGTATTTGTGTCAAATCAAGATCGGGTGGAATATTACCAAAAGGATCAAATGATACTAAATCTTCAGACTGCAAGGCTCCTTTTAGAACTGGCTTTTCTCATAATTTTTTCAGAACTGGCTTTTCTCATAATTTTTTCAAGATCTGATAGAGGATTAACTAAGTCAGATTCTGAATGAGATCTGGTGTGCTTAAAAGGTGCTAGTTTGGGCTAGTGGAGTCGTCAGGAGAAGGATTTTAACCTTTCTAGACCTTTAATCACCTTAAAGGAATAGAATGAATATCGTTGCCCCAAGAAAACTTAATGAAATTTGAATCCCCGAAAATGGCGCCAGATTGATGTTGTATCTCTGAGATGACAATGGTCAGCTATCATGCCAGAGCATCTAAGATTATTGTTTTGGGGGCTTTGTTTTAATTTGGAGGACCAATGTATGAAACAGATGTAATAATGTAATGCCTAACCTTGTGAATAATATTAATATCAAAGCAGAGGGTTGCTTTAAAATTTCACACAGTGATATAGCTTGTATGGTGGCGAGCATAAACAGAGAAATAATATGATTATCACAGTTTTCAAATTGAAAATTAAATAATCATAAGTATGAAAACCTTTAAACTATGTTAAGAAGGTTTAAGAGAATATGCTTAAGCTTACAAAAGATGTTGATGATTTATTGATTCAAAGGAAATTAATTAAACAAACAGTCCATTAATTAATTCTCTTTATAAATTATCACTTCAGAAGCTTATAGGAATAGATTGAAACCCAAGTATTCCTACCTAGTTATCTCTGTAAAACATAAGAATATGAAGAAAAACATAATGAGTAATACTGCAAAAACTTACAGGAAACACAAACTGTGTAAAACAAAATTCAGAATCCTTTACTTTGTATTAAAGATCCAGAAAATTCAAGTACATCAAATGTTTAGAAATGCTTCATCAAGGGTGCAACCCTTAATAACTCGTGAATAAAGTTATTTATACAACAGTAGAACTAAGAAAATATCCTAAACTGTTTTTACAAAAATAGGTTATTATAAAATCAAAATAAAGACTACTAGTTGATCTGGCACTATTTTGATGTTGTGTTGTTCGTGACTATCGCTGAAAAAAAAAAAAATGAAAATTGTTGAAGTTTGCTGATTGTTCCTCCAAAATCTGAATGTTGTTCGATTTTCATGTTGAATGTCATATTTACTTATGACCTTTCATCTGATACACTTTGACTTGTATTTCTTTATTTGTCTCCTCTGTTTAGTCTTTTACCATGAATTCTTTGTCACCTACTTTTACTTTTACCAGTCATAGTAAATCACATCATCTGGTATCTTTTACTCTTAGCCTACATTTATGTCTTTAGTAAAAGTGAATTTCACTAAAGACCTGTTTGACTTCATGTGAAAATGTGATATGCTATTGTTGATTTATCTATGTTTTAACAGATACCGCCTCTGTGTAAATGATTTCTTCTTCTCTGTGTATAATTGTCTTTTCCTTCTGAATTAAGCCTTTTGAGTAAATTTCTTTGCTAATCTTGGAGTAAACAGGTTTTGGAACTAGTATCAAAACTATTTATCCAATCTTCTGGCCTTCTAATCACCTGCAAAATAAAACAATTTATCAATAAAAACACAGGTTGGCAGGGAGGTGATAATGGTTTCAAGGAACATGAAAGTTTGTGGACAGAGTCTGGAGCGTGTTCGGGAGGTATTCGATGGTCAAATTGGGTTGCAGATGCTTTGGGTGGTGCAGGAAAGCTTAGGCAGGTTTCACTGTGCAAACATGCGAAAAGAGCGAAAATGAGGGTCTTTGGCTTTTTAACGGGTAACGTTTAAAATTTGGCACGGAATTCGATAAGTGAACAGTGGATGGTTTCAGCCTACATGGGGAGGTGATATTAAGGTTCATCGTACCACTTTTGGCACTTGAGCGATTTTTTTATGAGAGCACGCAAGTTAACCTAAAGTTGCCACATAACCAAAAGGGACCTGAGAAAAACCAAGAATCTCACGTGCTCTCGTGCTTTCAATTGTCGAACATCGGGAGCATGCGATATGGATGTGGGTTGTTGGATTTTCAAGCGGGTGATCGGAGGGCTATCGCATGGTTGAGATGCATGGAGGGAAACCAACGGAGATTGGCGAGGTTTTAAATATAATGAACGGGTTTAATATAGTGGGACCGGGCTTAAAATATAGCTGAGGTTTATTAACCACACCAAGGGTGGTGGGTTAAAAGGATTTATACTTGGAAAAAGTGAATTTGCGGAGTTAATTAAGATAAAGCGGGGAGGAGACAAAACTTAGGATAAAAGGGGTTTTATGGGTTTTTTTGGGTAAAATAGGGAAATTAATTAAGTAATGTGAGGGATGATTTTCAAAGTGAAATGCCTAGGGAAAAGGGGTTTTTGGGTAGGGGAATGAGTTTGGAGGGTAATTTTTTAGGAAAATGTGTGAAACCAAAGGGAAAGGGTGAAAATGAAAGGAAAAGGGTATTTTCATAAGAAATGATGGGATAATGGGAAATTAGTAAGTATGTAGTGGGGGGGTAAAATGAAATGAGGGGAAGTTAATCAAATTAGCTAGTGAACATCTTTTCACTTTCATAACTGCTCCTGCACATTGAAACATTGGATTAAGCATGATGAATGTACTTATGCTTCACCAACCTTATACTTCTGCAACATTTCTTCTACATACCCTTTACTTACCCTAACATTTTTTCTTCACTTAGTTGGGTGAATTTAAGCTAACAACCCAATATTTCTTTCCATGAATAATCTACCTCTATACCTTATTCTCTCCATTGGCTCAGATTAAACTGTTGAGCCAATTTTATTTTCTACCTATGACAATCAATTTAAAACAAATCCAATTATGATTAAACTGTATAATTGTATTAAATAAACTAGTGTGGCATCTAAACAAACTGCACACAACTATTATTTTCAAAAGTGAATTAGAGTAAAAGTGGTGGCATTTAGATTTGCAGCACTTTCAGAGTTTATTGCTTTTTGCTTTTCTCTCTAACCTAACATTTTATTTTTGCCTTCATTTTTTAGGACATCTATTCTAACATTTTCTTTGATATGGACATATTTATCAAAATATTTCCTAACATTTTTATTCAGTATTATTTTTGTCCATATCCTATCTTAACATTTTTTGCAAAATATTTTCATTTTTTGGACTAATTTATTTTAACTTACCAAAACCAAAAAATGCTACAACACTCCCTCCTCTATCTCTACCCGAACTCTCTCCCCCTGAAGCTCTTTCTCTCAGCCTGGTCTCTCCTCAATCTGCGTTTCCACTGTTTCCTCAACATCCACCTACATCTTGTCCTCTTCCATCCTTTCCCCCCTTACTTCTGGGATGTCTTTTTTTCTTTTCCTCCTCCCCTTGGTTTTCTTCCATTCCCCCCTCCTTTCTCTCCCTTCTTCTTCTTCTAAATCCCAGAGGACATTCTCTTGCCAAGTGTTTGTATTTATGACATCGATGGCAACGAAATGGCAACTGCTCGTAGTCAATCATCTGAGTATAAGAGAAATCCTTGTATTTGAGATTGATTTTCTCTGCCAACCTTTCCCTAGGATTTAGACTTACCAATATTCTGGTTAGTCCTTTTTCACCAGTGTGCATACACGACATGTCGGCTTCCAAGAAACGTCCCAAGTTATTCCTAATTTCCCTGAAGACTGAATCTACCAAGAAAAAAGGAGGAAGTCCTGGAAGTCTTACCCATACCGGGATATCATCCACCTTCTCTCTCTGAGCATCAAATAAAGGGTTCCACCTTTTAAAAGGATTGGACTTTTCCCAAAACTCTAGTTTCTTTCCAACACCCATTCCAGTGCTTCCTTTCTGGCGAACCTTAATCATGAACCAACCCTTAGCTAGGGTTGATACTTCATAGGTTTTGTCTGGCACCTCCTACCAACTTTTAACTGTCCATTCCTAAATGTAGTTTGATGAATATTTTTTCCCCTTTTCCCTACCGACCAAGGTTAACTTAGCTACCTCCATAGCTTCGTCAATCTGGATATCGATTCCTATAACCAAATTTGAGGTTAACTCTTTTTTCCTTATTAACTTATTTTTTTTCTGCTTCTCCCCTGTCTTCCTGTGTCGCCCCCCTTCCCCAACCCCAGGTGAGATCTCCTCTAAATGGAAAGATAATTCCTGTAGTGGCTTTGAATGCCCCTCCATCCAAGTGTTTATGAGGCTATCTAGACCTCCTTCCCCTACCTAACCTTTCTCTCCCACCAAATGTGGTGTCTCTCTTGCTTCTGAACAACCCTCTGCCCCAATAAAACCTTCCCAATCTATTGATATAGGAGGAGCAAGAGAAACCCCCTGTTGGTCACAGATTCCCCCCCTCTCGGCCTCCAAAGTCCTTCGAACATCACTTAGAGTCGTCCCCCGTCCATTTAACCCTAAAAACTCCAAGTATGGGCTCACATCTTGGCAGAGGGTTTCTCCTCTTCGTACATGCAGATGGCTTCTACATGCGACTGTGTTATCCAACCGAAACCCTCTTACAGCTTTTTTCGGTCCCAGATCTTCCACAAGGAAAGATTTCAACCCTTCCTGCCCCTTAAACCCACAACTGATAACAATGTCTTCTAACCCTCTCGAATAAAAATCTTTGAGCGGGCTGGAGAGATGGTTACTTAATTGGAAGACATTCACTTCTCCCGCTGTGTAGCCTGTCACCGGAAGTAATTCCCGTTGCCTCCCTTCTAGCTCCTTTTCTATTCCCAGCTCCCCTGATTAGTTAGACAAAGGCTTTCCTCCATAAGCCCTAAAGTTCTCCCCTGTCTCCATCCCTCGCCCGAGTTGCATCTCTTCTCACCTGGCAATCCAGTTGGATGAATATACTTCTCAATGTTCTGATCTGTGACCTCCAATCCCCACACCGACAGAATATGCCCAGGTTTGGGGTCCAGATCAACAACATCTCATTGGTTGACGATGTTTCCTTCCACTGTTCGCAGTTTGTAAAACCCCCAGATCCCGGAATGCATTTTTTCCTTGAGCGGGCACGTGCAGACTCTTACTGTCGGCAGTGCAACAGTGAACAAAACTCAAAAGACTAAGCTTTGCCTCCATCCTCCCAAGTCCGAAAACCCCTATTTCCCCTTATCAGTATTCCCAACGCTTTCCGTCCTCATGAAAACTCCCCTCAAGGTGCCCTCCCTACCCTGACACTTCGCTCTGTGCCTCACCAGTTGTGGAGCATACGACCTCCCTACTATAGTTGTCGCCATCCTAAAACCTACTACTCCATTCCTCCATTGTTAGGGTTTCAAGCTCTGCCTTCTTGAATCATCATTACTCGGGTCTTTTATGTCATTAACGGTGTTGTGGACAGGTAGGCAGTTCCTTCTCCCACTATTTGGCACCTATTTGGACAGTCTAGGGTCTCATATTGCAGTTGGTATCTAGGTAACAAGTCAATGTTTTTCGTACTCTTTCTCCACAATTTTGAGTCTGACCCCTCTTTTGAACTTGTGGCAGTCCTTCTTTTTATGACTCCGGAAAATTTCGACCCAACTTGTCTCTCTTTTCCCTGTCCGGTTCTTGTTTGTGGAGTGTGGTACTCAAGTACCTTCTCTATATGGTTCTAATGAGTTATTTTATCACTGTCTAAACTCTCTTTACACAAAATTTCAGTTGCACTCACGTCTCATCTCTCAATTGTGTTACAAGTGGTCTATTTTTCCTGTAGGAGTTGATTAGCGAGTTGTTTGGCCACAGTCCATAGTATTTTGTTTTACAGGATCATCATCATCATTATGGAACCTCTGGGTCCTCCTCCTCGTGGCACAAGAGACTATTTGGATGGGAATTCGTTGTTAAAACACCCTTGGAGGTACGAAAAGAAATCCTTTAGTTGGAGGCTAAAGAATTTGGTGACAGAGCTTACTTCTTAGACATATACATTGGAAGCAGTAGCTGCAAGTGGACTCCGGATCTGGGGAAGTTTCGAAAGCAGAGGTTACATTTCCTACACTCCATTACTCATCATCGCCAAATGGAAACCTTACTCAATATGGTCATAATGGACAAGCAGATCGACAATTACAAGTTGTTTGTAGGTCAAGAATACATCAATCGCATTCTGAGGGACATTAGGTATAACATGGACAATATAGGTGTTCGCTTGTCCAGCATTGAACACTATATAATTTCAACTTCAGACACTCAATCTAACAAACACCTTTAAAAGACCTTGAAAGATCGGGGGTGGTCGGTGCCCCAGCTCCAGAATCTCCTCAAGCAAATTCCGCAAGTTCATTTCTAGTTATAATTTTGGATTAGGAAATCCAGATATGATATGTCATATTGGCTTTAGAAAGAAAATCTCCTGGCTGACTAGTTTTTGTTTCTTTTTCCTACATAGATTTGTTTGAACTATCATAGTTCACGATTTGTTTGAACTATCATAGTTCACTTTTTATAGTTCAGTTATTTATTTCTAAATAAACTTAGTTTTTTGATAAATAGTTAGCTCATTATGAACCATGTTTTGAAATTGACTCGCTAATTTCTAAAAGCCAGCTTTCACTTTCTCTATCCTCACGTTTCCATACTTCTACCCAGTACAATTACAGTGATTCTATGTAAATTTGGATTCGATGTAAACTTTTATGATGTTATTAGCAAACTAGGATGAATTTAAAAAATATATATTAATAACTTAATAACGCGCAAAATGTTCTCGAAATTATAATTGTTAAAACAACTTTGCCACTTTTGAATCATCATAACTACTCAGCCTTAGCTTTTCCATATTAAAAGAAATAAATAAATAAAGCATTCCTTTGGTTAAGGGGCATGGGGTTAGTTTACTTACATTTTCGTAGATAAGGGCCATGGTATTGTTCCTTGTCACCACATGAAACAGAATTGGTTTGTGTTTAAAGTATCCACATCGTGATTTCTTTGGATTTTGTCCACCTGCTACCCAATCGTTATGGAGGTATGTAGAGTCGGTATTAAATGCCCATAGAGTATTGAATTTTAGAATGAAATTGTAAAGTTTCATGGGAAATGCCTAGTTTTGATGATGGGATGTTATAATTGACTTTTGAGAAAAAAAAATTAATTAAATAGGATTGTGTATAGAATTTAAGATAGATGAGCTAGGGTTGATAGCTCTTGTATAAAAAGGGATCATAAATATTTAATTTAATTATTAAATTAAATAGTGAATAAATATAAATTTTAATTATATTAAAAAGTTGATGGGACAAGGAAAGACATTCAGATGGATACACTTCTCAACTCCAACCTCTAAAAGCTTACTTCTGGGATGATCATCTAAGCAATCCAAGCAATCTCGCCATCGATTAAAAAATAAAGCATTCATAAATATTTGATTTAATTATTATATTAAAATAATGATTATATATTTTAATTATGTTAAGCAAGTTGCATAGATAAATTGTGATATAAAATATTTTGATAAGTATATGTGTAAAAGATAATGAACATTATTACATTATAAGAGAAGTTTCATAGTTAAATATTTAGATATCTCACCTCCACCACGATAGTTGCTTTCCTTTCATGGCACTTAATACAGACCCTTCTCCACGATAGTTGATTGAATTTTGGAATTTTCATTTTAAATAAAAGTTGATTATTGGGTGGGATATTGTTTATGTATTTTTATTGTGTAATAATTGAATTGAATTTAATAATTATGCTAATATAAATAAATTGTTATATATTTTTTAAAATCAAATTTCCGTTAAAAAATTATAAATATTTAAAGTTTATTTATTAATTTGATTATTTCTTATAGTTAATTTAAAATTTATTCTTTTATGTTAATTAGGTTTATTTTAGGTGGTTTGGAGAAACGATTGTTATTTTTTCTACCAAGATTCAATTTTTGCAAGTGACATGATGAGTCTGTATTAAGCATATTGTTGTAATGGTTTTGAGCTTTATTATTGATTGACCTTGAGCCTTAAAAATTATCTTGCCCTTGCTTATGGGTTGGAGGGAGACGTGCTTTGTTACATGAAAAATCAAATAAAAAAATATTGTTTATAAAATTTATATAAAGTTTGATTCATCATTTTCTATGTCATAAATTTCATATTAAAGGTAGGTATCATATTATTTTTGTCTAAACTAATTATATATGTTTAGCAATCTAGGGTTAACATGTAGTTTGACATATTTCGAAATTAAGTGACCATCAAAATCTTAATGTTATGTGCCTTAGATCATTGTTGATTCAAGTTGGGGGCTTGTTATCCTCTAGGATGCTTGACTTTTTTAGGCCTAGTTGTGTTCTACCCCTTACGCATGACCAACTATTTCCCCTTATTGCATTCATGTTTGACATTGCACATCTAACCACCACAACTTGTCATTGATGTTGCATCAATGCTTTGTTCCACATAATGCCAACTCTACTAATAAATTGTTGTCTAATTTCACATGCTTCTTAAACTCTAGCTCATCAAGACATGCCAATGATATATAGTAGTTGGGAAATTCAATGTACCTTCTTAACTAGGTGATCAAAGTTAATAAAGTTTATACTTTTGATTAAGTTAGACCAACTAAAATTTGTCTCTAAGAGATCAACAAGATTAGTTGCTCATGTTTATCATGTTGAAGATTGATTGTTAAGATTTGTCTCCTTTAACACTTATGATTACTCATACATTTATAAATATTTATCACTTCATTTGTAAATCGTTACATACTTTTGAATTCTAAATCTTTGTTGTACTTCAAGCCAAATCATTTTTTCTTATAAATTTATAAATTTTATGACTTTAGATACAACAAAATCTTACATTATATATATATATAGAGAGAGAGAGAGAGATATAGAGATATATAATTTAATTCATTATGTTTTATGATTCATTATTTTTAATTAACGATAAATATGTTATTAAAAAAAATGGGCATTGGGGACCACCCATGGGGGCTTCACTGGGGAGCAATACCATACCACGTGCACTCATATTGGGGGATATATATTGAGGGGGAAATGACATAATATGTTGAGCATATATTAGGGGGTACAGGGTTTTTATATTGGCAGGTATAAAAAATGGAGTTCAAAGTTAATGAAAAAATATAAAGGGGTATAAAAAACATTAACGAAAAAATGGATATCTACAATATCTAGTGAAAGTAGGGGTTTCCTTAAGTGTGAATGTATATTGGGTTCATATTGTTAAGGGGTTAAATAATGTGATTTTTAGAGGTATTTTACAATATGTAGTCAAATTAGGGGTATTGTTTAGTATGCCATGAACGCACATAATATAGCGAAGGTTTATTGAGCGAAGCCCCTGTGGGACCACCCAAAGAAAGAAATTCTCAGCCTGAAGGAAAGATAGATGTTGTTGGTACCTAGCTAGCCCACAATATGTACTCACTTAACAACATCACATAGTTACCCTATTCTAAAGTTTAAACATGTCTACTTACTATATTTGAACCTAGGTGGGGACGATCACAATGATTCCACCCAAGCTAAACTCAATTGATTCAATCTTCTCATGATTTAATTCATTATAGTGTTGTTATTTTATGTATTGTGTGGTTGACAATTACACTTATTTTTTTAAGTTAATAATACACTAATATTAATAGCAGTTAACAACACAATTATTAATCTAGATACATAATAACTTACTTTTCCACCTTATGAAATTATATTTCCTAATAACAACATTGTTCACTACTCCATCGCAATTTATTTTTGTTTTCTTAGTTTAGCATAGTGACGTGATCATGCTTCCTAGTTAACAAATCAAATACATATGAAGTCACTGATCTATATGGCCACTCTAGCAAGCCCTTTTTGAGTAACATCTACCTCCACATGTACATACAAACATTAGTCCACATTGTGGAAGGGAAGTGGTTGATGTTGGTCAATTCACTAAAAAAATATTTAAAAATAAAGTAAATATTTTCGAAGCAAAGGAAAAAGAAATCCCCCCATCAAAAGTAGCAAAACAATGATTTATAAAAGAAAAAAACAATCACAAAAAATGGCAAACCACTTGATCAATCTTGGCCTTTGAACTAAACTACATATATATTGCATAAAAGGGTAACTAATGCACCATCCATTAAAGGTATTGTGTGCTAGTGTCACAAGAATAAGTGACATGCACCTAGCCTTTTGCACATTGGATGAATGTAACCACAACTAACCCCTAGCAACTTAAAATCCATTGGGGTCAATGATGGCTACACTGACATATCTCTGCACATATATAAATTTATCCTCTCTTGCAATAGTGAGAAATAGATAAAGGAATTGGGGAAAATGATCCACTCCTATACTACTCAATGACGAAATAAATATCATCATATCTGGGTTGGTACCATAGATTAGGATCAACTTAAGTTCCTACCTAACATGGTCCTACTGATAAGTAAACTACTTAAAAAAACATATGTTTCCCTTGAGGACTGTGGCCTCCTCATAAAACTTGGGGAGGTCAACATTTCTCAAAAAGAGATGAATCTACATTGTAATAAGATGACAATACATATCCCTTTGCCTCGCTTGGGCCTCCCACATATATATATATATATATATATATATATATATATATATATATATATATATATATATAATATATATATAACCTGCACTTAATTACCATTTGTATTTTTCATTAAGTATTGAAATTAATTTTTTGCAAAAAAAAATATGTAAAACTCAGTAGTGTGCCTTATTCATTTATATGCACCACTAACAATGTGGCTTCATTATCAATACATCGTAACTAGTGTTCTTGATTAAATATCAATACATTAGTGAAGTTGATAAGTTCTTTCTAATATTAATGGTAAGTCGTGCACCATATATATAGGGGCACTAACATTGTATAAGTGCACCTTGCATGCACAAATACACTACCAATAACGATTGGGTGGTTAGTACAATGGGATGTTATCTCCTCCACCTAGTTTTAAATCTCACGGGGGGACATCTTTGGCCCATTGTGATAAGATTCAAGGAGTAGGCTCCCCACCCTTGTGGAGTTTCGTCTCTTGCTAAGTCATAAATTCTTAATATATTTAGCTTACAAGTCATTGAATATATTCTTGGTGTTATAGTAACAATTATTAAATCTGATTTTAGGCCCTAACCCAAATTACTCTAAAATATATATATATATAAAATTTGATCATCATTTTTTAATATAAAAACAGTGACAAATTGGGAAATTTTAATTTATGATTACCAATGCATTTATGATGTAAGCACGCATGGCTTAGTGAGCCTCCTCACATTTTTGGGTGTGTCCACAAGCATGAAAAATACATATTAATAAAAAAATCCCCTCAGCAATAATGTGCTTACTATTTGAAGACACACTAATTAGAGTTTGTTTAGAGTCTATTGAAACCAATATTTATTATAGAATAGTAATAATGGCCCTTTGTGTGTTTACAAAGAGAACACGTTATTACATTTTAAATGTGATGTTTTAGGGCATCTAAAAAATAATAATGGCCCTTTCTGTGTTTATAAATTGAACACGTTATTACATTTTAAATGTGATGTTTTAGGGCATCTAAAAAACTTCCACTTGTCTTTGTCAGCAATCTCCATTATGCATTATGCATTATAAATATTGTAGTATAAATTTTTTGTGGAAGGTTTCATAAAAACATTTTTGACAAGATGTTTTATTTGTAATGAATGATTTAACTGGATATTTCGTTTTTTTATGTGGTTTATAGATTTTAGACATCAGTAACTGCTATGTCCATAAAATAATTGTATTAGGCAGATCTACCCAAACGGATCACTTTATGTCGCCTCAACCATGGAGCTCGACTAGAGAATTGAACTCGTGACTTCTCAATAGCAAAGGTGCTTTAATGACAGGGACTCAACCAATTAAGGTAACCCTCAGGGCTACCCAACATCTTATTATACAAAAACTCTCATCAATAATTTTAAAATAATTAAAAAAATTGTTAGAATATAAAATATATATATTTAGATTAAGTAAAAAAATTCAAATTTATTTCAAATAATTAACATCTAACTAAAAACCAATATAGTTTATATGAGACCTTAAAAATAAAAGATTACTCATAATTCTTTAATAATTGTTATTTCTATACTAGAAAAACATTAAAAATGATAATATTTTAAAATTATATAAAATTTTATTAACTTAAAGTCAAAAAAATTAATAAATGTTGGATAAATATTTTGAAAAATTAAAAAAGATATATTTTAAAATTATTATAATTTATAACTTAAAAAAATCAAAAAATTAATAATATGATAATATTTTGAAAATTAAATTAAAATGTAAATATAAAATAAAATAATTTTTTCAACCTCACTATTTTTTAATATTACCACAGATAACGAATTCATAAAATTATATATTCATATAACTCTAAAAATGCCTATTTTACAACCTTTATTAAAAAATTTCATTTAAATTTATCAAATTTAATTAATTTTCACATGAATTTGCTTTCATATGTATTTCTAAATATATTTAAATTTATTCAAATAAAAGCTTAGCATTTCTTTGGTTGAAATGTGCATAAACGTGACCAATAAAGCGCACGATGTTCTCGAAGTTGTAGGTTGTTAAGACAACTTTGTTACTTTGAAGTCATCCTACCTAACCCCTTTTAGCTTTTCATATAATAAAAACAAAAAAAAAATAATAAAGCAAGCAAGATCATGCCTTATCATATTTTATGTTTACATTGCTTTGGTTAAAGGGGACATGGTGTTGTTTATTTACATTTCTTAGGGAAGGGGCATGGTGTTGTTCATTGCCACTACATGAAACTGAATTGGGTTGTGTTTAAAGCATCCACAACGTGGTTCCTTCTGGTTTGTGGAGAAATGTGTGTTATTGGTATAACAAGCCTCCATATGATTCAATTTCAAAAGGAGATTGTAAGGTTTCATGTGAATGCTTAATTATGATTGTCTTTTGAGAATTTAGTTTAATTAATACCAATATATTGGTAATTAAATTATCACTGGTTTTTTCTTTATCTTTTATAAGTTAAAAAAATTAGGGAGAATTTATATATATTGGTAATAAAATTATTACTCGTTTTTTCTTTTTTCTTTTATGAGTTAAAAAATTAGGAAGAATTAATACTAGGTTAAAATTATCTGAGGGAGGTTTAATTTCAAATTGAGTTAATTACTATTAGTAAGAAATTTTATGATTTTAGTAAGAGTTGAGTGTTGTGTCTACTTTTTTAGTATTATTAATTTAATAAAAAAATTATGATTTAAGAAGAGTTTTGAGACACTCCTAAATTTGGGTTGTGTTTTACTTTTCTAGCTTTTAATACAATAAAATAAACCAACATGTCACTTTACAAGAATAAAACTTATGTGGAAATCACCACAAATAATTTTTCCAGCCACTCAAATTAAACATGATAATAATTTAATAAATTTTAAGATAAATAAGTTAAAATCAAGTTTTTTCAATGTAAAACAATAAACCAACATGTCACTTTACAAGAATAAAACTTATGTGGAAATCACCACAAATAATTTTTCCAGCCACTCAAATTAAACATGATAATAATTTAATAAAATTTAAGATAAATAAGTTAAAATCAAGTTTTTTCAATTACGTTTACATTGGGTGGTTAGGAGAAATATTGTTATCCTCCCAACCAGAATTTAATTCTTGAATGTGATAGGTTTGAGTTC